>VXAU01002370.1:203092-221186 GCA_013399695.1 Formicarius rufipectus | reverse complement strand
CTGGCCGGGCGGTAGTTTAAGGTTTGGTTTTCTTTTTTTTATTCCCCCCCGCCCCTCCCTAGGAGTCTAAAAAATGGCGAAGTTTGTGACGCCCGTGATCCAGGACAACCCGTCGGGCTGGGGCCCGTGCGCTGTGCCTGAGCAGTTCAAGGACATGCCCTACCAGCCCTTCAGCAAAGGGGACCGCCTGGGCAAGGTACCTCGACCGTGCTGGGCCGCCGCTGCGCGGCGAGCTCTGTGTGCCCTCTGCCATCCCACCGCGGGTACAACTGTGCACAGCTGGCAGGGCTGGCAGGCAGAGGGGGGTGGGAGTCAAAAGGATTAGTTCTGGAGCGTACTGCTTCTGCTGTTTGGAGTCCTGCATTCAAAATCGAGGGGGAGAAAGATCACATTATTATTCACTTTGGATGTTTCTGTTTCTCCTTAGGTGGCTGATTGGACTGGAGCCACATATCAGGATAAAAGATACACAAGTAAGTGTTTTCTGGTGGCTGCTCCTGTGGTTTATTTCTCACAAAGGTTTTCTTCAAGCGTCATTCCTGCTTTCATGTGTCACACCCACCCTGTGATTACTTGCACACCTCAGCAAGACTGGTTTCTTAATTTGGGGAGCGTGCTTCACTCTTGGGAGAGTTCTCGGGGGCTCTTTCTGCCCTTGGAGTTTACTCTGGATTTTTGTTCTTGTGACTGGAGCTCCAAAAGGAGGCTTGGAGAGGTGGGGAATATGTGGGTGTAAGGCAGGTGTCCCAGTTCAGGCATCAGACTTAGGTAAAGGCATTTGGAGAGAATTTGGGGAGAAAAAGCAGTGAAGTTTCAGAGTTTTTTTCTTAGAAGCTTGGTGTTGAGGCGCTTTGTTTTGTTTCCAGACAAGTACTCCTCGCAGTTTGGAGGTGGAAGCCAATATGCATATTTCCACGAGGAAGATGAGACCAGCTTCCAGCTGGTGGACACAGCACGGACACAGAAGACAGCGTACCAGAGGAATCGCATGCGATTCGCACAGGTGACCTGTTTTCAGAGGCAGGCTCATAAGAGACCTTGGACAGCACAGAACTGTTTCACAAGTAAAATGCCTTTTTCTTTTTTTTCCCCATTATTTCCACAGAGAAACCTTCGGAGAGACAAGGACCGTAGGAACATGCTGCAGTTCAGCATGCAGACCCTGCCGAAGAGTGCCAAGCAGAAGGAGAGGTGAGGCTGCAGAGATGAGTGTACCAGGCTTGAGTTGAACATGAACATGCTGTTGGTAAATTTGCATACTTGCTGGAGCAAACAGTCAGCAAAGAGCAGTTTCAGGATATTTCAAGTCTGATCTGCTGATGTCAGCATGGATTTCAAATTGTATTTCAGCTATGTAAAAATTTAGGAGAATTTTTGAGTCATATTTAGAAAGTAAACATGGCATTCCAAACAGAGAATACCTTTTCTGAAAACTGCATTGCATCCTCAGGTACAAAACTGTGTAAAGAGCTGCTCAAAGCAAAGAACAGGCTTTTTAATGCCTTGGGCGTCTTGATCAACAGATGGTTCAGCAAATGTTTCAGCAGCTTGGTACCTGAAAGCACTGCTCCTGTGGTGGTAGTTTGGAAGTGGAGGAATGGTTGTGGCTTATAAGAATAGAGAGCTTCTCTTCATGGCTTTTTCACATTTGTCATTTTAGAGATCGTTTGCGCCTACAGAAGAAGTTTCAGAAACAGTTTGGAGTGAGGCAGAAATGGGACCAAAAATCTCAGGTAAACCGACAAGCTTTGTACCCCCTGTGATGGTTTGGTTTTGCTGGCTGGGCTCATGGGGCATCTCCTCTAGCACAAATGCTGATATGCTGTGTCTCCATTTCTCTCTCTACCTGTCCTACCTCTGGCCGCACAGCAGAAACCTCGTGACTCCTCTGTTGAAGTTCGCAGTGATTGGGAGGTGAAGGAAGAGATGGATTTCCCTCGGCTGATGAAAATGCGCTACCTGGAGGTGTCAGAACCACAGGACATGTGAGTTGCTAAAACAGTAATTTGCTTGCTTCCTGAAGGGACTGGATTTTTGGAAAGCAGGAGGGCAAGGGTCTCCTGGCCTGGTCCCAGTGTTCTTATTGAGGTACCCAAAGCAGAGGGACGTAATGGAACATCCAGCAGGCCCCTCAGTCCTGTGTAGTTCATGGGTGGTGCTGTCGCTAGGAGTAGTATCAATATGATCCTCTTTCCTCTGCAGAGAGTGCTGTGGAGCCCTAGAGTACTATGACAAAGCCTTTGACCGCATTACAACGAGAAACGAGAAGCTCCTGAGGAGCATTAAGCGCATCTTCCATACCGTCACTACCACGGATGACCCAGTTATCCGAAAGGTATGTTTACGCTTTTGTAAAACCCAGTGGTCTATTTCTCAGTGTGTGCTGTTGGAGACCAGCCATCACCGTCAGACCAAAGGGCAGAAGGTAAAGAAACATTAGCTGGCATACTTGTTTCTCTACAAGATCCAAAGCAGAGCTAGATTAATACAAAGTTAGGAACACTGGCCAAGGAAAAACTAATTCTGGAAGGGCAGGCAGACCAGTACTTGTTGGGAAGGCAATTCGTATGTCAGAGACCTGATCTAGAGAGTTCTGTCTTTGAAGGTGAGGAAGACTCAGAAATTTCTCTCTTGTGACTTCATTGACAATAAGGAGCCATGCATTTTCCAACAGAGTTAACATTTCATAGTAGTTTCTTACTTTCCCCTTGTGTGGGTAAGTGTGGGCCGGGATTCCTGGGTAATACCTCTTGATTTATCTTGCATTTGGGGTATTTACTAGTCCAGCTTCCTTAGTCAGAATGGAAGAAGAAATCAGTGATCTGGTTTCCTAACGCTTCTTATCCTAGCTAAGGAATGTGTATCCTTATCCCTGTAACACAGTTTTCCTGTGTCCATAGCTGGCCAAGACACAAGGGAATGTGTTTGCCACGGATGCTATCTTGGCCACGCTGATGAGCTGCACTCGCTCCGTCTATTCCTGGGACATCATTGTCCAGAGAGTAGGATCCAAGCTTTTCTTTGACAAGAGGGACAACTCGGACTTTGGTGAGGAAAAGACTTGAAAAAAATTTCTGTTGCAGTAGCTAAAGGGCCTAATTTTCTTTATGCTTACTTGAGTTTATTCTGTGTCTCAGTGTCCAGACTGAGACCACTGGACAACGTGACTACTGCAGTACACTTCATAGCTGTGGGAGGAACTGCAGTATTGGTCTGCTCCAGTGTGGGGCTAGAGACTCGCTGAAGCTGTTGTAGGTACTCCCCTAAGTATAACCACTTGTGTCTGATTTCCTTCCCAGACCTCCTGACAGTGAGTGAAACAGCCAATGAACCACCACAAGAAGAGGGCAACTCATTTAATTCTCCACGCAACCTTGCCATGGAAGCTACCTACATCAATCATAACTTCTCCCAGCAGTGCCTGAGGATGGTAAGGTGGAGCAGTGCTGAGTAGTAGGGTGTGCCTTTCAGGAAGTCTCAAGAAGAGACTTCATTAAGGCTGCTTTAATACAGCACAGAAGGATGATTGTTGTCAATCATGTTACACTGGTGTTCTTTCAGTTTTAAAGGAGGTAGAATTACTTCTGGTGAGCAGTGTGACCTCGTTGTAGAAAAGTTTTCACCTTTATTTCACGGAGAAGTCATCCCACTCCCACTGGTGATGCATACAGTTTTCTGAGTACACTTACTGAAGCTGAAGTGCCATTACAAGTACTGTTTATAGCACTGTGACTAACATGAACATGAAGCTTCTCAACAGTTGTCTTAATGTTCTGGTGTTTTTCTGTATAGGAGAAATCAGCTACTGTCGCCATTAAAGAATATTTTTCCACTCGGGGAGAGCTGTCTCAGGCTTTTTCCTCTAACATGCCCTTCTGTTTTCATCTGCAGGGAAAAGAGAAATACAAGTTTCCTAACCCAAACCCCTTTGTGGAGGATGACATGGATAAAAATGAAGTAGCCTCTGTTGCATATAGGTATGTTGATACCTCTCTGATGCCCAGATTTGGCAAGGAGGCAGGGTGTCTGTATGATACGAAGGTAAAATAAGTAAGGAGTGTTACTGGTGGGGGCTTTACCTTGAGAAGGATTCGTGGATACCTTCACAGTGAACAGATAGAGGAGGAAAGGGTTTTGCTCAGTGTTTGCATGGATCTGGTAGAGAAGAGAGGTCAGAAATAACCAGGTGAATTGTTTGTTGGCAGATACCGAAGGTGGAAGCTGGGAGATGATATAGATCTCATTGTCCGCTGTGAACACGATGGAGTGATGACAGGAGCTAATGGAGAAGTGTCATTCATCAACATCAAAACACTGAACGAGTGGGATTCCAGGGTGAGGAAGAATGGGATTCCAAAGCTAGCTCTAACTCCTTCACTGCTGCCTGACACGCCAGGTACAGCAGAGAAGATAAGACAAACATCTGGCAGCGTCCCCTAAGTGTTATATTGTAATCCCTGATGGGATTCTTCTCCAAAATGAGATGTAGCTGGTTTGAACCCTGTTGTCTCCAGGTGTTCAGCACAGTGGCCGATTTGTTCCCATGCTTCCCTCCTGGTTGCTTCCCTCATGAATTCTTCCCTCACAAGCTACCCTTTCCAACCAGGACCACAAACGTTGGGCATTTCTCCCCTTCCAGTGCAAGGGCTTTCCCTTTAGGTTGCAGTTCACATTCCCTCGTGATACCATAATGTAGATGGAAGCAGCTTCCCTATCTGATAGCAAGATGGGTGAAGAGGTGGCTGCTGCTGGCCTGTCAGGTTGACCCTCGCTTTTATTGTCCTCTCAGTACTGCAATGGAGTAGACTGGCGCCAGAAGCTGGACTCACAGAGAGGAGCTGTGATTGCCACGGAGCTGAAAAACAACAGCTACAAATTAGCTCGCTGGACATGCTGCGCACTGCTGGCTGGATCAGAGTATCTTAAACTTGGGTAAGGTGGGGTTTTCACACCAAACATCTTCCAGGTTTGTTTTCCATTATTAGACTGGTATATGTCTTAAGTGAAGCATTTGTAGAATAAGGAGTCATAAAATCACTGAATGCTTGAGTGGCCAAGAAAGGAAAGCTTGTGGTGAGTGCACCAGCCTTGGTGTAAACTGCTTCCCCTCGGCATTGGGCTGATGTGCCCCAACTGACTGACCTTGTGAGACCCCCAACACATGTGAAGGGTAGATGGCCTCTACGGTTGTCAGCCTACTTGCCCAAGTCACCAACAAGGAAAATAAATGCAGTGAGTGGGCTTCCTGTGAGGAATCTCATTGAGTTCCTTGGTGCCCTGTTACTGATAAATTGGGTGGTGGGGGAGGGTATGACCACAGCCTTTTTTTGAACTGTCAGCTTAAAATCATTTGAGTCTGTGCTGTGGGTAATGAAGAGAAGGGGTTTGCTAACTCCCTTTAGTGGTTCTGCAGTCTGAGGTTTTGCCCTCAGACATAAGACTGATACTTTTCCATGTGCTTAATTTCAAACTCTCAGCTAATCATGCTATTGCTTAATTTTTATCTATGGGATTAATTCTTTGGTATCTTTTGTACCACTCCATCTGCTTTGGGGATTTCCAGGTGCATTACTGATTGACAGTTTGTAGCCAGGAGATCCTCATAGCTTTCAGCATTGAAGTATTAGGATTTTTCAGCCCAGAAAACAAAACTAAGATTAGCACACTGCTTTTCTTGATGGTGTTCTTCTGTCTGAGCTTAATTTCCTGATACCCTCATGTTTCTTCTTGCCCCCCTAGGTATGTATCCCGCTATCATGTGAAGGACTCTGCCCGCCATGTGATCCTGGGCACACAGCAGTTCAAGCCAAATGAGTTTGCTAGCCAGATTAATCTGAGCATAGAGAATGCCTGGGGCATCCTGCGGTGTGTCATCGACATCTGCATGAAGCTGGATGAGGGGAAATACCTCATCCTCAAGGACCCCAACAAACAGGTGATCCGGATCTACAGTTTGCCAGATGGCACCTTCAGCTCTGATGAAGATGAGGAGGATGAAGAGGAAGAAGAGGAAGAGGAAGGTTTGTGGCATACTTGGTGATCTATGCTTCTAAGTGATGTAGTGGTCTGAATGAAAAGGGGTGATCCATGGTCAAGACTGGAGCTGGAGGCTTGAAATATGACCAGTGGAATGGCAGGAGAGGAGCAATGCTGGAGACCGTTTGGTTCCAAGGATGGGACTCAGTTTGAAAGGTGTGGGGTGACATTGGGAATACTCAGCTGAAAGCCTAGGAAGAGCAGAGTTGGAAATGCAGATGTTGTACTTCTGTACAGATACTTAATGAGGACTGATTTTATCAGGGGTGGGGGCAGCCGGTCCCAGATCCAGAGCACTGGCTGGGAGAATGAAGCCTGCTGAGGAGCCCTTCATTCAGTGCCCCCAGGATTGGTGGGAGTGGATTAGTGCTGATTTCTGTTGGTACTGGAATATTTTTTGACTGCAGTTTTTAGAAATGGCAGTGACTATCAGATGACATATTTAAAATGTGTGGTGACAGGGCAGTTGGGGTAAGTCAGTGAAGACTTTCCTGAAGTGGCCATTGAAGCTGAGCAATCGCTGGTTGGTCAGGATGGGGAGTTTCGGAAGATTCGTGGTGTCCAGTGGATAACAGCTGTTATTGCTTCACTGCCTAAAACCATGTGTGATCCCTGATGTGACATCTATATCTGCTCTGTTGACAGTAGGAAACCATCTATCCTAGGGCTCCCATTTTTGTGTTAGGAAAAACATCTCCCACCTTCTTCTTAGACTGTAAACTTAGGCTGCCTGCTCTGGATTTTATTATGGGAATGTTAGTTAGGTCTCTGTGTAATTTGCTCAGGAATGTAAATTGTGTAATTCCGAATGACGTGTGTGTGGTCTGGGCTGATGGGGGCAGGTTTTTTGGAAAGGCACAGGGGGGACAGGCTGTCAGTGTGATAAATCGCCCTGAAGCAGCAGCCTTGGTTTTTTGTGTTCTTGTGACATTTCCTTGACAGAGTTTATTCTGGGAGGGTTAGGTGGTTTTCTTTGCCCAGCTGCATTCTCTTCATTACTGTTTCTCTTCTCTTTCAGAGGAAGAGAGCTGAACTCAGCAGCCAGCACCGAGGGGCGGCAGTGACTGGGCAGCCCTGTCCCTGTGGGCGGGCGGTGGCTGCACATGGATCGTAACCTGGGTGGGGGGAAGTGGAATAAAGTTGATTTTGCCGAGTGCCGCGGCGCTGTGTCTGGATGTGTGTGCGAGTGTGCGTGCCCGGTTCTGGAGCCGCCGGTGCCGGACCTGCCCCGCGTCCTCCCGCTCCTGCCCCTTTAAGCGCGGCCCGCCCCCGGGCACGTGGTACGCGCGCGACGGCGCCGCCATGGTGCCGGCGGCGGGAAGCGGCGGCTGCGCCACGTGACGCGCGGGGCGCTCACCGCCCCCGCAGCGCGCGGGAGGCAGCGCCGTGTCCGCCCCGCCCGGATACCGCGGGAGGGAGGGAGGGAGGAGGGAGGGGAGCGGGCGGAGCCCGGAGCGGCGCGGCGGGAGCTCTATGGTGCAGGTGCGGCCGCGGGACAGCCGGGTCGCGGCGGTGCCGCGCGCCATTGGTGGGGGTAGGGGGGGGTACTGGGACNTGGCCGCCGGGGGGCGCGCTCCTCTCCCATTGGCCGGGGGGCACGCGGCCCCTCTTGCTATTGGCTGACCGGGAGCGGGGCCCCGCCCCATCCCTGCAGGGTGGCGGCCGGGCCTGGGCAGGGGGCNTGTGGGCAGAGGGGCACTGCTGGGGACGAGGGTCGCTGGGGAGGGGGGCACTGGTGGGGCCAGGTTTCTCTTACGGGGAGGTTGCCGCCCCTGGGGTGACGTTTCCCTGGTCCTCTCCCTCGCAGGGGCAGCAGTACCAGCCCCGCCATGGCCCCGGCGGTCTGCCGGACGCTCCTGGGGCTGGCCCTGTGTGCCGGTAACCTGTGTGCGCTGAGCGGTGCCGCTTTCCTCTACCACGATTACTGCGTCCTCGGGGCCGGCCCCGCGGGCCTGCAGGCAGCCTATTTCCTTCAGCGAGCAGGTCGAGACTACGTGGTCTTCGAGCGGAGCCACGCGCCCGGCAGCTTCTTCGCCCTCTATCCTCGCCACCGCAAACTCATCAGCATCAACAAACAGTACACGGGCAAGTCCAACAGCGAGTTCAACCTCCGCCACGACTGGAACTCGCTGCTCAGCCACGACAGGCGGCTGCTTTTCCGGCGCTACTCGCGCGACTTCTTCCCCGACGCTGACGCGATGGTGCGCTACCTGGAGGACTTTGCATCCCTGCTGGAGCTGCGGGTTCAGTACAACACGGCCATTATCCATGTGACGCTGGAGAGAAACGGGCAGGCCTGGAATGGCCACTACTTCCTCCTGACTGACCAGGACAGGAAGAACTACAAGTGCAGGTAACATGCAAACCTGGGGCTTGCCCCACAGCTTTTCATGGTTGTCTTTGAGGTCACAGAATCATGGAATAAGTTAAGGTGGAAGAGACCCGTAAAGGCTCTTTTGTTGGGTTGCTCAGAGCCTTGCCCTGTTGAGGCGTGGGCATCTCCAATGATGGGCGATTTTACAGCCTCTTAGAGCCTTAACCACCATCACATGGGAAAAACATTTTGTGGGAATCAGCGAGTGGATGGGTGGGATAACTGCTCCTGGGAAGACATTGCCTTCCATGAGCAATGTTTTACCTTGAGCAACTGAGGGCAGGGCAGACATGAACTGGCTGCAATGGCCATCACCACAGGGTCCATCCTTCACGAGTAAGCTTGAAGTCACTTTTGTTTTATCACTAGATAATTGCTGCTTGTAAAAAAAGTAACACAGCTGTACTCATAGCCACCACTGCCTTTATTGCAAACTAGGGTGTGTCAGTGTGGCGACACCTCACTCCCATTAATCCACATGGGCTCAGAAGTGTGTTCAGGCCAGTGGAGCCCTGGCCATATACAGAGCTGGAACACAGAGGGGAAACAGAGGAAAGTGGGACCAACTGTAAGAATTAACCCTCAAGACTGCGGGTCCCTGAATTCCCCTTCCTCTTGTCATATTTACGCATGTGTATCCTGTACTGTCACGGAGCTACGTTCCTAAAAACCTCGAAGTTACTCCTGTGAACATATGGAGTGTATTTCCCACCTCTCCTGAGAACCTCAGCTCTGTGACAGCAGGTCGTGCTGGCTGTCACTTGCCGGTGTGCTTCTGGCAGGCTCGGAGGGGACAGAAGGCAATCCCGGACTCCCACGTACCGCAAGCGAGTTGCATTTGGGAGCTGTGTGATCAAGGCTGGGACAGCAGACAGTGCTTCTCACCTCGGCTGCCTGGTGCTTCCATCTAAGTCACAAACATTTCCCTAAGAGTCAAGTAAAAGATATATGGAGAGATATAAAAAGATCACTGTACTTATTTTTGGTGTTAACAATTAGTGATGTTGCTAATGTGTTTTTGTGGCTGGGAGTTACATTTCAAAATACCAAAATGGTTTCCTATCTGTCTTAAAAATTACTTCTGCTCTACTAAAAGGCAACTCAAATTTTAAATCAGAGTCGTTTTTTTAGGCAACGTATAATCAACCTGTGAAAGTCCAGTATTATGTATATTGTTAGCGAGTACATAGGAGAATTTGCATTCGTGAACAACGGAGTAAGATGTGTATGTACAGCACCCATGCTGACTTGGTATATATAGAAACATTCCTAGGTGTCTGAGGACAGGGAAGAGAGGAGCAGGTCATTAGGTGAAACTGAGTAGAGCTTTCTTCTGAAACCAGAAGACCTGTGCCACTGATCCAGAGTCACTGTGGAGCACACAACCCATCTTCCACAGCAGGAGGAGAGAGTGGTGACATGGAGCCCAGTTCCTTTAATTGCTGCCTTCCCTAATGCTATCCTTGCCTTTGCAGCTCTTTATTGGTTGCCACTGGGACATGGGTCCCCAATGTGGTAAACTTTCCTGGCTCAGAACACGTTGAGGGTTATGAAACTGTGTCCACCAACCCAGAGGATTTTGCTGGCCAGACTGTGTTGATCTTGGGACGAGGGAACTCGGCCTTTGAGACGGCAGAGAACATTCTGGGGGTCACAAATTTCATCCACATGGTGAGCCGGTCCCGTGTGCGCCTCTCCTGGGCCACCCACTATGTCGGGGATCTGAGGTAGGAAACCACTCCTATGCCTCTTTGTAATGCAGCTGAGTACAGGAGAATCGATTCTTTCCCAGGCAACAGGCTGGACTAGCACAAGTCATGGTGCTGTGGTCCTGGGATTCACTGGGAAAGCACGGGGCCTTCTATAGGGGTTTGGTTTAAAACAATCCAGGTTGCAGTTGCTGAACAGAGGAGATTGATGAGTACTCTTTGGGATCTGTGTAAAATACAAACATGTGCGCTTGGAAACTATCATTAAAAAGTGCTGCCTCTCAAGTTGGTCCCTTTCTTGCAATCACAGAGGAAAGCTGAGAGGTTGGTTACATCCTGCAAGGGCAGCAGGGCTGTGTTACCTGCACTGTTCCGGTGAGCCCTGAGGCTCTGGGGATAACATTTACACTGAAGGAGAGTTGGGATGCCTGATAATTGATTCCATTTTCAGCAGCTAAGACATAATCTTCATATGTTCTTCTGTTTTTCCTAGAGCAATTAACAACGGCCTGCTGGACACCTACCAGCTGAAATCTCTGGATGGGCTTCTGGAGGGTGACCTGGAAGATCTGGCTATCATCAAAGACAAGAAAGGCAAGCTGCACGTCACACTCAGGTTCTACCTGGAGAACAGGAACATCAGCGCAGGCATTGACTCCATCACCCTTCCGCAGGATGAACTGGACAATTTTGCCACACGGGCACCTTATGACCGTGTCATCCGCTGCCTGGGCTGGAAGTTTGACTTCTCTATCTATAACAGGTGAGGGAGAACCAGGATCTCCAGGGAAGAAGGTATTTAAACTGAAGGGCCTGAGTAAGGAGGAAAGGGAAGGGCAGGTCCGCTCCTGGCAGCATTGTTTGGACCCCCACATGCTCTTAGCTACCTGGTACTGCACAGTCCTCTGTTTACCCTGCAGGTAAGGCTGTGTCCCTGTGGAAGTGTTTGTGTCCCTGTCCTCTGACCGACAGGCTCTGAGGCTGAGCAGATGGCAGTGTTGGGACCTGAGTCACACAGAAAAACTTGTGCCTTTAGAACCTAACATCCTGACCTCCCAGATCACAAATGTTTTGTTTTTGTTTTTTTTTAAAGAGGATGGTACAGGTGCATATCATTACAGAAAGGTTTTGTCTGGGGAAAAAAAATTCCCCTGAGGATGCAACCTTCACTCCACCTTGGTACATCCTGCTGTTGAAAATGATACTGCTAACTTCACTGTCAGTGGCTCAGCCTGGAATTAGATCTTGTCCAGAGTTACCTTGGCCTGAGTACCCTTTTCTTCTGAAGATCCCCATTTTGGTAGTAAACCCCACTGAAGGCAGCAGGGGTATGAAGGGGAGTCTTGTAGTGGCTGCAATATAATGTGTATCAAAAACTCTTTTTTTATTTTGCTACCCCCTTCCTTCCTCACAGCCTGTTCTGTTTTGCACATCAGATCCCTTAGAATGATGCCAGGAAAAGGGAATATTAAGAAGTATCCTCAGATCAAACCCAGCTATGAGTCCAGAGGCACTCGGGGGCTCTTTGTTCTCGGCACTGCCAGTCATTCTGTTGACTTCAGGAAGTCTGCTGGGGGCTTCATCCATGGATTCCGGTATACAAGTGAGTACGGGGATATACAGAAATGGCAGAGGTGAAAATTGTTCCTCCTTTCAAAGGAACAATCCATAGCTTACTGCTGGAAAGAGGTCACCCTTAGTCCTGTTCTGGCAATAACAAAACACAGGCAAGCTGCAGCTGCATCTGCATCATCTGAAGTGGAGAAGAAGTGACTTGGGGTCATATCTGAAGTTTTTGGTTGTCTGTCTTTGTTTTGTCTTGTGTCTCTCTTGCCTGTTGTCTGTTATTTATGTAACACAATAGATTTCTTCCTGCCAGATGCTCTGCCTCGTGACAGGCTGTGGGTGAGAGGTCTGTGCTGTGGAGTTAAAACCCAACAGCTGTGGGCAGTGGAAAAAATTTCCTTCTTTATGTATGTGTGCCCATCCTTACCATTAAAGGACTTCTCAAAAGTAAAAAAATATCCCTGAGGACCCTTCCACCCCTTCCCCCACCACTTAGCATCACATCAGCTTTCAGAGGGCATCTCCACTGCAGTTACCAGCGATTGGGATGGGAGATCCTGAGCACAGAGGAGCTGTGAAGCTTATTTATTGAGTCCTGTGCCACAGCAGAGTGATTGGATTTCTTCAAAGGATAAGCTCAGATTTTTAACTAAGCTGTCTTTGTTTCGCTCAATGTCTTAGCTCGTGCAGTCCATCGCCTATTGGAAAACCGTCACCATGGTGTCCCCTGGCCATGCACAGTCTACCCTATTACACAGCTGACCAATTCCATCATCAAGAGGGTGAATGAGGCCTCAGGCCTCTACCAGATGTTCAGTGTCCTGGCTGACATCATACTGCTGAGAGAGTGAGTGAGTGAGTAGTTATTCCCAGCACTGCCCTCCATCATTTATTTTCTTTTTCTTTCCCGTTGCTTCCCATGGTGTCACCACACAAATTGTGCCATTGCTGCCTAAGGACATTACTGTTGTGTAGGCAGCCACCCCAAGCCCATACCACTGCCACAACTAGTGCCAGTTACTTCTGCCAATTACTTCCCTCTCTCGAAAGGCTGGAAGGGTCCAGACCTTCCCTCTAAGCTCAGAGATGTAGTACCCTTTTACTGTCCCCAGGGAAAGGCTTTCCTTGAGCAGTGCTAATGTAAAGAGGAATCCCATAATCCAGGAAAATAAGGGAGTCTTGTAACAGTATCTCCGGCCTTCATAAGCTCTGCATCAAGTCCAGCCCAAATCTGTAATCACCAAAAACAGAGTTACTGTCTGAGGGCTTTTTGGCCTTATCCATGCCCAGGTGAGGGTGGGTTGGATCCCAGCTGTCTTTGCATGGTGGAAAAGCCTTATGGTGTGGTTGCAATTCACAGGAATGCCACAGCGTTTGAATACCTGGAAGAGTACCCTGTTGGAGTCCTGGCTGAGCTGGAAATGCAGACTGGGAGAAAGGCTCCCAGTGGGCTCTTTGTCATCATCATGGAGTATGGGAGGAATTTTTCTGGGGCTGACAAGGATGTCTTCTACTACAACCGTGCTGTGGGAGAGGCACAGCATGCATGGCAGTCCAACTTTCTGCACCCTGTTATTTACTATTACAAATGCCTCCCAACGGGTAAGCTTTTCTGCTAGTTATGTGATACAAGCAAAACAGAGAGGTTGAAGACCCTTCACCTGCCCCCACTCTGTGAGCTGGGAGTTGGCAAGAAGTTTCCACTGGCCAGTACAGGGCGTAGGAGGGTTGTGCCAGAGACCTCACATTTGAAAACAAGAGCAAACAGGTGTGCTGGAAATTTCTCCATTCCCAGAAGGAGGAGCATTGCTTCCCTCTGGCAGGCACCCTTTGTGTATTTTGCAGAGCCTGGCAGATGAGGTTGGGCTGTTGTTCGGCAGTGTTGCTGCCTAAAGAAAGCTGCTCTCTGTGGCTGGCCCAAGTCTGAGAGGTCACACAGCCAGAGGTAGCCAAAGGCAAGAGTTTGAAGAGGAGTGTTAAATCCAGCAAGAAGACACACTCAGAATAGATTTCCTTGGGAAATGAGTGTATTGAATCTTCATCTCCAGAACCCTAGGGTCAGGGGCCAGCCAGCCTTGCACAGAAATAAGCATAATGGGTAGCAGCATTAAACACAGCTTAGCCCGTCTGGCAGTCCCTGCCCAGAGGGAACAGGAGTGAAATGACAGGAATGCTGCAGGCAGGGACAGAGGACAGCTGTGCAGTGGCAGGGCCGTTGAGGACAGAGTTAGCAAAGGGGATTGCAGATGAAAGTAAGGTAGGGATTAAAAGGTCAGGACAAAAACTGAAACAGCTGTCACAGCTGCTTTCCACTCCTCAAGCTCTTTTTAATGCCATTTTGCTTCTGAGAGATTCCCTTAATGTTCTCTTGGCAGAGCGTGAGATGAGCCTCCGGCCCCCAGAGTGGCCTCTCCCCCGCCCAGATGCCATCCATCACATTGTGGAGGACTTTCTGACAGACTGGACAGCGCCGAATGCTCACATCCTGCCGCTGAGGCGCTTCCTGGAGAACTGCCTCAGCACTGACCTGCGCAGCTTCTTTGCAGGTAATCTGAGCACGGGGTTGAGGTGGCAGGAGGAGGAGGAGGAGTGTGAGGAACAAGTGCCAGGAAGGATCTCTTCCGCAAATAGCTGAGATCTCCCTGTGGTGAGCTGCCTGTCTCAACGTCAGTCACACCTCCTCAATGCAGTCCCCAGACTGTAAGAAGTGCCGTTCTGTGTGTGTGTTCCCAAAGAGCCTTTGCTCTTGCTCATCATTAGAAAGAGACTGGCCAGGCATGCCAGGATTTAGGAAAAGGTATATGAGGTTAGGTTCAATCCCTTTTCTAGCTCTAGCTTTCCTCCCTTCTCCATTATCTGAACATGTCTTTGTGCCATCAGGTACTAGATAGATCTTATGTACTGATGATACGATTGCTTTCCCCTGGGAAATCGAACTGTTGTGATGTGAGAACTGAAGAGAACCTCTGCCGCCTCCCATCCTGGTCTGAAGACTGGTGTGGGAACCTCCATCAGGAAGCCCATGTGGCACACAGAGGGAAGGAATCTTGTGGTACAAAGAAGATGTCAGAAAGACACAAGCTAAAATCCTGCTCCTTTTTCTCTCAGCGTGCGTACTGGAGATACTTCTCTGCATCTCCTGAGCTCTGCAGAATTAAGTCAGTTATTGTGCTGCCACCCAGGGCAGGGTACTAGGTGGGGAAACTCCAGCCATCTTCCCTCATCCACTCTGCCTTTTGTTTTGAACGAGTCCTTGACAGTTTATTTTTCCCTACAGATTATCTCTGCTGAGTATGATTTTCCATCCTTTCCCTTGCAGAGTCCTGTTTCCTGTTTGCCTTCACCCGTCAGAAGCTGCCTCCGTTCTGCCAGCAGGGGTACGTGAGAATGCAGGGGCTCGTGGGCAGTGAGGGGCTCCGGCGCCACGCAGTGCAGGCTGGATTGCTGCAGGATTACACTCTCACAGACTTTTCGGGTGACACATCCCCTGCCAGCCACGACAGGTCACAGGACCAGTTGCTGAAAGATCAGGTGATTCCACTTCGTCCACTGCAGCATCTTGTTAATGCCAAGGATGAGCTTTAACCTTTTTTGCTCCACACTGGAAGGTGCTTTGTGACAGTACTGTAACAGAGATCCACAGCAGGATTCTGCCCTTTCCTGTCCCCTTTTTCCATCCCCATGCCTCCCACTGATCGTGAGTTGCCAAAGACCTGCTCAGATCTTGCTGTTACAAAAGGACCAACATGTTCTGAAGGATCAGCAACGGGCCAGAAGTCAGTGAAGCTGAGGCTCGCACATTGTCCTTGCAGAGTTCAGAGTTGCCTGAAGATGGTATTTATCTGACTGACCAGTATCTGCAGCTAACTACAGAGGTCACAGATGAGAGTGCAGGAACACCTGGGAAACTTAAAAAGTCCTGTCCCCCTTTGGAGGTGACCTGCTTGCACCCCATGGCAACCCGGTGCAGGCTCTATGGCTCCTGGATTGCATACATTGTGTATACTTGAAGATTTGTTCCTGCATCAAATCCTGAAGTGGTACTTCAGGCAGACTTCCAGTATTTTTCTTGCATTTGAGTTAGGGCAGTTGTGTAGCTTGAGTTGGGAGGGGTTTTTTTAGTTACCGTGTAGGTCAGATAATTTATCGCTTCCCAGAGAGCACTACAAGGGACCTTTCTCCATGTTGGATGAATAGATTGTCTGGAACACCTGGGACATAGAGACTTACACTGAGGTCAGCTCTCCTGTCCTCGTGCTTTTCTTTCACACCAAGCAGCCTGGAAGGTTCGCCCTTTGTCTTTTATAAAGCATGACCAATAATTCTCCTGTTTGCACTATGTCCCATCAAGAAAGTTTGACATTGCTAAAAATTCTCCTTCTCTAATTTATTCCCCTCCAGTCACCTTGAGATCCTACAGGGAGTGACTGGGAGGCTGTCGGCACTTCACTGCCTTCTGTGTCAGCCACAGGCATTTGCCTCTCACCTCCTTTTGGGCTCCTTCCATGACCCTGGAATTGCAAAGCAAGAGCAGTTTTGAGCTTGACCTTACGATGTCCTTGTGATTTCTAGGAAATAGAGGAGGGATGAGAGGGAATAAGTATTTACCTCCACACACGTTTTCCAACCCCTTAGCTGCTCAAAAAATACACTTGTGCTTCCAGACTGGGGCAGTTGTGCCTTATATGTACCCAAAGCTCTCCCAGTCCTTTGAATTCAGCTCCTGTGTATGTAAAACCCCAGTTCCCTGTAGAGTCTGGGGAGCAGAAGACATGAGGGAAATGACAAAGGAGTTCTTGCTCTCTTTGGGAATGCTAGGCTATGCTGCTGCTGCTGGAAGGTCTTGCCTGTTCATGTGCAGCTGGAGAGGGGTCACAGTCACCTCAGTTGCTGTCAGTCAGCATCCTTCTGTGGGTTTTACATCCCATTGCCCCAGCTCCAAGGCCAGGCCAAGAATTGCTCTCGTCGCCTGTAGTTTTCTGGGTGCTATTACTAGCTACAATCCTTGGCACTATGGGCTTTTTATTTTGGAATTGTTCAGGGGAAGAAGAGGGTCTGTGGCTGAATTGGGTTTGCTGCCACTTGCTTCCAGTGGCACCTGGGGAGTGGGGAACCAAGTCTCGATGCTTTGAGTGCTGCTGGGTGAGCGTTGCCCACTCAGCCTTGTTCCTCTTGGGCTCCCCACAACGCTGGAGGTGGCAGGGGGACAGAGTACTGGCTCTGAATTTTGTTCCATCCTGCATGATGGTTACAGATGCAGCAGGAGGACCGTGAGCCATGCTGGTTGGTGTTAGCCATGGACGTGGCACTGCTGGTCACTCCCAGTGCTGTGCCCTGGTGCATGTTGCCAAGGGGAGTTAAAGGACGTCCATGGTGTTGTGGGGCTGTGCACGTCAAGGGGAACTTAAGCAGGTGGAGCATTGTGGCCCTTTCACGTGGAGAGAGCCACCAGCCATGACCAGGAATGGGAGTGGGAATAAGAGCAGCAGTGGCTGTAGGAGCAGCAGTTGGAATGGGTGACGGGTTTGACCATGGGGACTGGCGCCTCACTCCTCTCTGGACCAGGGCCAATGGTGGAAACCCCTGTGCTGAAGATGGTACAGATACACATTGGTCCTCTGAGGTCGGGGTGGTGAAAAGGCCTTTTAATAACGTAACAAGGGGGTTATATAGACTTCAGAGGGTAGGGCTGGCTAGGGAACCTGGTTAACCAATGGGGGAAGGGAAGGATACAGACTGGCCACCACCCAGGGAGTGGGGATGGACAGGGGACACAGCAAACGGGGTCAGGACCGTGGCGGGGCTGGCTGGGCAGTCCAGCTTAGGTGAGGTAACTTGTAACAGTTTCATTTGCTGAATAACTATTAAAGGAGAACCCATATAAGCACGCAATTTCTAAAAGGTGTCTAATTTAGCAGGGTTCAGGCATCTGTTGTCCTGGTCTTCGTGCTTCAGTTGATTCTTCCAATTCTCGTAGCTCGGGTGTTCGCCCACAAACAGGAACGGGAGTGGCTACGCGAGCGGTAATGGGAATAGGAGCGGCAGTGGGAGGGGGCGCGGGGCGGCACCTTGTGCGGGAGGCGCGCCATAGCTCGCGCGGCGCCCATTGGAGGGCTCCGCCGCCAATCAGCGCTCAGGGCTCGCCCCGCGTGACGTTGCCCGCCGGCCCCTTTAGGGGCGGAGCGAACCCGCTTGAAGGACAGGCGGGGAGTCCAATCAGCGGTGAGAGTTCTGGGGGCGGCGGCCAATCGGCTGAGGAGGCGGTGGTCCCGCCATGGCAGCCATCCGGCGGAGGCGACCAATGGGCGCGCAGGTGGGCGGGGCGCTGCGCGGAAGCGAGGCTGGGTGCGGGTCACCTCCGCGTCCGGGAAGGTGCGGGGAGGCCGAGCGGGGCCGGCCCGGCCCGACC
>VXAU01002370.1:171675-203028 GCA_013399695.1 Formicarius rufipectus | reverse complement strand
GGAGCATGGGGCGGCCCGTCCGCCCTCCGTCCCTCCCCGGGTTGAGGGACCAGGGCCCGCTGCGGGAGCGCCGGGGCTGCGCTGGGGCTGGGAGGGCGCAGGCCGTGGTGGAGGGACTGGGGCAAACGGGTACTGCTGTGCCCGGGGCTGTCACACGGAACCGGGGAGGGGCCGGGGCTGCGGGGGCGGGCACAGGGCGGGCAGCATCCCGTGGGATGATACCCCCTGAGTGTCTGTCCTGGGCACCCTCTGTCCTGGGCGCTGCCGCCGCGGGTGCGCCCGCCCCACAGAGCCCGTGCTGTCCCCGCAGATGGCCCAGAGGCTGGCGCTCCGGAGGCTGCTGTCCCTCACGCCGCGGGGCCCCCCGCCACCCCCCGGCAGGGCCTTTGGCACCTCGGTGGGCCGCGGGAGCACCTTCAATGTGCAGGACGGCAGCGACTTCCAGGACCGGGTGGTGAACAGCCCCAAGCCCGTGGTGGTGGACTTCCACGCGCAGTAAGTCCCCCCCCTGCTCCAGCGTGGCACCTGCAGGTGTGTCCTGACGTCCCTGACACGGTGGCACTGTGGGCACGCGGGGAGGAGCATGCCTGAGGGCTTCCAAGGCCGTGGGGTCTGGTGCTACAAGGTGCTTCTGCCCGTCGGGCTCAGTCCATAAAGGTGTCACTCACAGCTGCAGCCTGCAGCAGTACCAGGAAAGCATTGCCCAGGGTGGCGTTGCTGCATCTCCCAAGTGCTCAGGCCTCACCCTCGCCCCTGGTGCTGCATCATCCTGCAAAAGAGACCTCAGGAAAAAAGTTCTGGTATCTCCCCTTTGTGGGGGTAACTTTGTTGATGGAATGTCCTCTCAGAAACATTAAATGTTGTTAACAGTCTTGGAGGACCTCTGCACTTACTCTGCCCCAGTACTGCCACATTATGTCTTTCCAGGTTTCTTACGGCTGTGTGCTTTTGAGGCTCTTGACAGCACATGCCTAGATGTGTTAATAACAGCCATGTGACACCAACAGCGGCATTTGTCATCAATAAAAATGTTGTCATTCTCTTGCCAGTAAAAATATTCCTCAGTCTCATCCACTGAATTAACAATACTGATTATCTTTGGTCTTTCATTTGTTTTCTTAGTCCTGCAGTGCTGTCATATAAGCCTTTTTTGGGCAAACAGTATTAAACAGCGCAAAAACTTCTTTAAACAGACAAAACCAAAGTGAGCTTTAGTTGAGATCGTCCAGGGAGGAGAGAACAAATAACTGAAAGCCTGAAACTTGATAGAGAGGGGTGCTGAGAAGGAACAGAGTTCATCAGAGCTTCAATTTTAAAAGAAAAAAGAGCTTTAACTCATGTTTTTCTTGAACTGAGTAAGTTCATACCATCCTAACTGGTGCAGTTCTCACAAAGTATGCTGCTACTGCACCTGTGTCTGCATTAGGTGGTCTCACTTTGAACAGAGACAATGCCTCTGCAAGTTTTGCAGCTGAAGGGAGTCTCTGTAAACCCTGCAGTGAGCATGGAGGGGAAATCTAGGATTTGCTGATTGGCATAAACCTGTTTGGGTGTGGGCTGCAGGCCCTGAGTGTGGCAGCAACAGTCTCTGCAGGGCAGCAGGATCACGGCTCCGCAACTGGATGTAAAGCTGGGTAGGGATGAGTGAGAAGAGGGGTAGGAGAACCAGCAAGGCTGGCATTGCAGACTGAGGTGTGATCCAAATGATGTGCAAAGCACCGCAAATGCTGGATAGTGACCTTCCACTCAGACCTCCACCACACACACAGCAAAGACCATTTGTTGAGGAATACATTCAGTGCAGGTAACTCAGTGTGCAGCTGCAGAGGGGCTGTAGGTTGAGATCTGGGTGGGAACCCCAGGCAGGAGGCCATGAACTGGTCACTGTGCCACCCTGTGCACAACAAAGGGCTTGGGGACCTGTGGCCCAGCCAGGTGCCTGGACACTCAAGACTCACAGGCTTAGACTGTGAGGGGATAAAAGCTCAAGGTTTCCTTTGTTCAGGTCCCTCTTTGTGGGCACCAGCACGAGCTGTTATTTTGTTACTGCACTAGGATTAAATTATTTTAAGGATAGGGACATCTGAGACTCTGCTATGGGAAACCTGGGGATGAGCTGGTAAGGAAAGCTGGTCTGACTGCGTGAGTGTGGGGTGTGAAGGGGTTTCAGTCCCAGTTCAGGTGGTCTGTGACTGCCAGAGTAGCTCTCGGATCATCAGACACCTTTGACAGCTCCTTTGTGAGAGAAGTGTTTTTCTAAGCCATGGTTCAGGAATGGTGTTTCCAGGCTGGCTCCTGAATGGCACAGCACTGGCGTACCAGCACACCTGCTGTAGCTGTTGCTGTGCTTGCCTCCTCTAATGTCCACTCTCTGTTCTTGCTCCACCAGGTGGTGTGGTCCCTGCAAGATCCTAGGCCCCAGGTTAGAGAAGATGGTGGCCAAGCAGGAGGGGAAGGTGGTGATGGCCAAGGTGGACATTGATGATCACACAGACCTTGCTATCGAGTACGAGGTAGGAGGTGGGAGAGCACAGACCTTGGGTGGCAGTGCCAAGAAGGCCCCTCCCTGGGGAGAGCTGTACCTGCATGGTAGCACTGGAGGGAAGGGGAAGCCCAGCCTACTGCTTCCCAATCTACTGGGTTGCTTGTTAGTAGGTGGATTTTGCTGCTTGGCTCTCCTCCAGCTCTGTTGGTCATGCACAGTATCCCCACCTCTCATTCCATAGAAAGGTGTCCTCTTGCAGACATCTGTCACTTGCCTGGCCTTGAGGAGTCTGAAGCATGTGCAGCATTTGGTTGCAAGCCTGGTGTCTAAGTTTAGAGAACTTAGAAAAATTTATAACTAAAACAGACAAGTGTCCTTTAATTTCAAAACAAAATTTAATTAAGGTATGATAAATGGAAGGATAACAGTTCCTAGCTATGATATATATATATATATATGTATATTCAAGAGACAACAGAACAACCAAGGCAGAATGAATAAAAACTCCTGGATCAAAACCCCCCACAAACACACACACAGTCTGTCCCCGGTATTTACGGGCAGCGAGCGAGGAGATGAGTGGTTGGTGCTGGGATGCCCCCGGGGGGGTGGTGGATGGGAAGAAAAGCTCCGGTGTGTCCCTCCGAAAGGCTCGGGGCTGCTGGTCTCGGGCTGGAGCTTCCGATGTAAGAAAAGTTTTCCCACGTCTAGGATGGGCGCCGCTGGCTCCCTCACAGAAGGCCCGATGTAAGGGCCCCCCCCCGGCTAGCGATGTCGTCTCTGTCTCTCTCTCTCTCTCTCTCGGGCGAAAGTCAACAAACAGTCCCAAAAAATCAAAGCTTTGTAATCCAGGTATGGGAAAGGGAAACAGCAGGAAAAGCAAGAAAGAAAGAAACCCAAGACTCCGGGGTTTCTCCCTCCGCCGTCTCTCCCTGCAGACTCCTGTTGCCCACTCTCCAAAACCCGTGTGTCACTCTCCCCCCCTCTTAAGCACGGTACTCCTGGTTCTTTTGTTAGAGACAAATGGCCCGGGCTGGGACAATTCACTCCTCATTGTGAGGGTGGGGGAAGAAAAATTCCTTTAGAACCTGAACCTATAACACCTGGTCTGCTCAGGTACAGGGCAAGAATGTGAAGCAACAAACCCCAGTCTGCTCTTCTGCAGAAAATGGTACTGTGTGCAACTGGCCCATCCTCTTTCCCTTCCTTTTTCAGGATCTCTAGCTGGGTCATAACATCCCATTCTTAAGTTGCAGCACAAGGAGACACCATTAATTTTGTTTAGACAGGTAGAAACAAGGCCATAAAACACACATGAACAGCAAGAGCATGCATCCTGCTCTTGAGGGAGGGACCTTGGTGCTTACACTAGTGTGTTACACGGCTGCTGGATGTGTTCCCTGTGCTGCCTTTCTCCCAGGAAGGAGCAGAGTGACTGGAGAAGGCCTTGGCTTTATGTTTACATGATATATTTTTCCCCTGCGTCAGTGATTAGGTAGTTTAAGGAATACAAAAGCTCCTCTGATGGCTGCTCTCAGCTCTGTTTTCTCTCCTTGTAAACAACAACTCTGTGGAGTCGGGAGATCCTGCTATTGTGTTTTACAGGGGAGAAAGTGCTTAATTTTCACTTGCCTGTCACTCAGATGAAGTCCTGCTCCCAGGGTGGAAGCTAGCTCAGGAAGCTTCTCAAGCTGTCCTGCAAGGTGTGAACCATCTCCTGAGCAAGTTTTCATTCTGTTGAGCCTTTGTGAAGACACTGTATGCCATTCCCACACCCTGCCAAGCGAGAGGGAAGTGGGAGTGGTGACAGCTTGTTCCCTCCCACACTTTCCCAAGGGAGACACTGTGCTGTAGTGGTGTGTCCATACAGCTGGTGCTCACAGTCATGACTTGCAGCTCCCACAGGCTGAGCATGAGAGCCTCTGGTGCTCTCCTCAGTCAGCATTTGCTGGCAGATATGCCCCATGCCAAGGAAGGTGGCTGCTGGCTCCTGAGCAGGGCTGGCTGGCTGCTGCAAGCCCAAAAGCTGCATAGCAGGAGGGTCCTGGTGAGTTGAAGAGAGTGAGGTGGTTTTACTGCTGGTCAAAAAGTGTGCAAATCCTAATAGGTGCAGGAAAGGCTCTGGTAGCAACCACGCTCAGGAAAACAGAATAGAGATTATTAAGTCTTATATTGTTCCAAGCCTTCCAGTAGATTGAATTAGCTGGGATTACAAGAGGATAATCTCAGATGAGTGGAAAATGGCAAGTGGGTGTGTGCGTGTGAAGAAAGGTCTGTGAAAGGAGGCTGAAAGTCCTGAGTTGTGCAGGTTTGATGACACACTGTGTGTGCTCTCCCATGAGGTGATGAGTGAGCAGCTGCACTGCTGGCTGGGTGCATGTTTGTGTGCAGGGTCTGCCTGTTTGGCAACCCTAGGGGATAGGTGCAGGCAGGATGGAGGCTGCAGGGAAGGATCAGCTTCTAGCAGTTCATTCTGGAGCCTTATATAAAAACATGATGAAGTTTTTGTTTTGCAAGGGGGCCTGGGATTCATCACTGCCTCCTCAGCGTTTGGAGTGATGTGTATATCTTGTCTTGGCCACCATCCCCAAGGCTAAAGCCCCATCCCTAGGCAGTGTCTACGAGTAAGATAGCTGCAAACAGGTAGGGGTAAAGAAGAAGTTTTTGCTTTGATCTTCCTAGTTTGGGTATCCTTTCCAAGGCAGAAGTTCGGTTTATGTGCTGAGCACATTCTTAGTTTTGCTTCATCTTCTGGGAGGTTTCCACCGAAGAAGACCTGAGCATAAGGGCTGATGGGAAGACACCAAGTTGAGATCAAAGAGGGACCAAAGGTAGTGTTTGGGGGAGATCAGGAAAACCAAATGTGGCATTTAGGAGGGATCAGGAAAAATTTTTTTATAACCTTTCTATTTGGGATCAGATGTCTGTAGACTGAGAAAATTTTTGTTTTGGGGGTTTTCAGTGTCCATGCCACACCCACAGCTCCTTCACTAGCTTCCAGGAAGTCTCCTTCCATCCATATTTATTCTCTTGCCCACGCACACACACAGCCCCCAGCTTGCTGCCTGATTGCACAATGTGCTCCTCAGCAGCCTCCTTTACACAGGGGGATGCAGGCTGAGGGGGAGACCCCCTGGCTCCCTGGAAGAGCTGAGGAATGAGGAATGCTGGTGCATTCCTCTACACAAGTGGCTGACTGCCCTTGGCTCCCAGCCATCCTGGCTTAGCATGGAGCACAATGCAAAGCACAGATGTATTTCCTGCAACTAGAAATGTCCCCGGTGCCCTTCCCTGTCTGGTTATGTCCAGCACAGAAGTTCTTTCTCTGGGGCCTTCTTTTATCTAACACCTTTCATCTCTAGTTGTGGCTTGTCTCCATTGCTCCAGCCCATTCCTGACCTCTTGCCTCAAGAGCAGAAAGGGAGAAGAAATACTTTTGTTTATCTTCAGTCTCTTAAAATTCTTTAGATTCATCTGTTGCCTTTGCCAGTTGCCTGTGTGTGTGGCCACTGGGAAAGGGCAGCCCCTTCTCTGGCCACTGTGGGTGGGCAGCTCAGAAAAGCTGCTGGGTACTGAGATGGTCGTTCATCAACAGAGCTCCATCCTGTGTTACCACCTCATTCAAAGGCCTGGGTGAAGTCCTTCCCTCTGCTCTGTTCTGTGGCATCTAAGTTTGTATGAAAGCCCAGTTTTAAATGAGAGAATTCCTTTGGTACGGGTGTTGCCAGGAATAACCTGGATGGGCATGTTTGTTTATTTTTCTGTGTGGTCAACACTAATCAAAAGCAGACTGACTTTTTTCTGTGGAAATGCTCTTGAGGGAGGAGGAAAGTTTGTTTAGGTTCAATGCAGATGGGACCCAAAAAAAGAAGGAGGGGGGAAAAAATAAAAAAATGCCCTCAGCTTTGCATTCTAGAAATTCCCATGACATTTGCTTCTCAACCAGCAGAACCAAGTATGTGCTCCATTAACAGGCTGCCCATGTTGCAGCTGGCAGGAAGGAAGCTGACAAAAGCATCGTGTTTTCTGTGCAGAGGCAAGTTGCTCCACACCCTGGTTCTTGCCCAGCTCTGCAGCACCGAGCACAGACCTTCCACTTTCCTCCTCAGATTTTGTTCACCACATGAAGAGGGAAGGAGACAGAGGGATCCAGGCTGTGTGAAGGTCACGGGTGCTCTGGTCACCACACAGGGTCCAGTAACACAGTGTTGACTGCTTCTCTGTAGTGCTTCCAAGAGTTGCCTGTTCCTCAGCCAGGTCTTAATGGCCTGATGCTTGGTGTTGCTGTTTGGATGGAGCTGGGGCAACTCTGCTCGATGTTAAAGCAGAGGGAGGCTCAGTGGAGGTTTGCCCTTCTCAAGGAGGGAGTGATCAGTTGAGTGCCATGTTGGTACTGTCTTTTCTCAACCCTAAAATCACAAGGGAACATGTTGATGGCACCATCACCAGTGCTGGGGCCCAAGCTCTCTGGATCTGCTCTCTCCAGTCACTAGGAGGAGCTGAAGATCATGCATTGCAGCAACCCTGGCCCTCCCATCCCTTCAGATGAGACTGCACAAGCCCTCAAGAAGAGACTGCAGAGTCCAGCTGGGATCAGGTGGGAAGGGAAGAAGACAGAATGTCCCTTTCATCTCAGGCTCCCAGTGGGAGAAAAGCCAGCCCTCTAGTGGGTTTCTAGAGGAGGGATTTGCAGGTTCTTGTTGGCAGCAGAGCAGGCAGTGCACACAGGAAGGCACTGGAGGAGAGTCAGCGGGTGAGATAAGGACAGGACGTGTTTTTGGGGAGAAACTTTGCAGAGTTAAGGACATCGAAGCTGTGGGGTCAGAAATGTGACCAGATCTTCCAGTGCTGCAGCTCTCCAAGTTCTAGTTGTTCCTTCTGTCAGTTGTGTCCCTGGGGTCTCTGCTGTCACCAGTCAACCAGCAAGTCCCTGAGGAGTGTTGTCATCTTCAACGCTGTTCTCTTGGATAATTCCCAGAAAACTTTGTTCTGAGCTAAAAAGGAAGCATTCAGAGCAGCACAGCTCCCTGCTGGCTCTGGTCAGAGGGACTTTTTCACTTCTTACCTAATCATCAGGCATCTGCAGTGAGTGGCCACTGGCATGTGAACAGATAAATGACTGAAAGTAGGACTGGAAAAGGAAAGAGGGGTTGAAGGGGATCGTCATTACTGTGAGATGGAGCAGATCTGCCAGTGCAGTGATGGGGCAGGACTGTCTTCCAGGTCCACTCTTTTCTGGAGAAGAACATGAGTCCAGTCTCATGCCGCCCTGGCCATAAAATATCCAAAGGTTGATGTGTCTGAGACCTGTCCTGGATTTGTTTGCTTATGATAGGACAGAAAGAAGAGGAATTTGTACTGGAGAGATGGGAACAGCCTTGCCTAGTTTTTGTATTAGCTTTGGTTTATTCTTTTAAAAAAGTGGGTCTAATTTAAACTCAAAAAGCAGCTAAGCGTTAAACAGTGTGCTGTAAGTCAGTGCAGAGATGAGGCCACAGGGAGAGGAGGAATGTGAAGCTCAGCTGGCTTGTTTTGCGAGTGGACATCTTACCCTAGAGCAGTGTATGCTCAGCTTCCTTGTAGATGCTTCTGCAGAGTTCCATTTGGGGACCAGGTGCTCCCCACAGCCTCTGCTCACCTGTGTCTCCCTGTTTCTCTTGCCCCCAGGTGTCAGCAGTGCCAACTGTGCTGGCTATGAAGAACGGAGACGTTGTGGATAAGTTTGTGGGGATAAAGGATGAGGATCAGCTGGAGGCATTCCTCAAGAAACTCATTGGAGCCTGAAGTAAAAGAGTGGCTTTTTACCTCTGCCTCTGGACATGTCCATGCTGTGCATTCCTTGCCTGGGAGAGCTGAGTGCAGGTCAACTGCCTGCCCTGTACAACCAGGGTGTTTCTTCTGGTTTGGTGACTTCAGGAGATGGACAGTGTTGTAACCCTCCCCTCCCTCTCCCTCTTCTCATGAGCAGCAGTAGTTGTCAAGGGCACTGAGGAGCAGGGCTGCTTATTCTCAAAACGGTGAATGCAGCTGGAATTAGGAGCTTGTGTTTATCAGCCAAGAGCTGACGTGCAGAGCTGCTGCTGCTCAGTTAAGAGGAGGAATGTTTTTCTCTTTGCCTCACATCTGATAGCCCAGAGCAGAGGGCAGCTGCTCCCTTCAAGATGATGGTACATACCTGCCCAGGGTGGGTTCATTTAAAGCTGAGAATGCCTCTGCCTCGCCTGTGAAACATGTCTCTTTGTCCTTATGTTGTGGGGACAGGTACAACTCTTCCACAAATCCATGGGCTCCCATCATAATTTTATAAGAGAAAATTGGGAAAAGTATTTTATGTATCTCCTTTTGTATGTCTGCAATAGAGAACTTTATTGGTCACTGCTGTCTCGATGGAGAATAAAACTTGAGTCTCAGAAATCACAGGGAAGTTCCTTGTCTGTCCAGAGAGGTGAGAGGGAGTATCAGCAGCATGGTGGGCTGGTTTCTGATGATGGATTGGGAGGGTGCAGGTTATAACTTGATCCCTACTAAAAGGTAATGTGCCAAAAAACAAAGCAGGGGGTTACTCTCAGGGCTTTCAGTGCTGATTCTAGGACCTCCTTTGTATGCTGCTGGATCCAGGGTGCAGGAGGGAGAACTCTCTCGTGTAGAGGAACAGCTGCTCATTACCACAAGGAACCTGAGCTGTGCTCACTCCCTCTATGCTTTTCTCTCTCCTTTCCTGCCTGTGGAGCCTGAGAGCCTCCCTCTCCCTTTTGTGAGTTATTAAGTCTGCTCACACAGGTGAGTCCTGCCCAAAGGCAGTCTTAGCTTCAATTGCCCTGACCTTTGGACTAAGGGTGCCAGCTGTGTGCTCCTATTGCAAGAACCTTCAGCCCCTTCCCACCTCCCTCCTCATATACCCCTGTTTCCAGTCAACCTGGCTTCTGAGTGCTCCCACCCTCCTCTTGTGCATGTAGGCAGGGTACAGCACCAGCACTGATGCCTACTGTAATGTTTATTTCCAGTTTGCTTATCTAAGCTGCATGAGAACATTGTAAGTGCTTAATGACCATGTACAAGCTGCCTTTTTTTTTTTTTTTCTCCACAGCTTCTGTTTCCTTCATTCACTCCTAAGTCTGCTTTGGCTCTGCTCCATTTCACCTCCCTGGCATACGTTGCTACAAGCAGCGAGGCAATTTGTTTTTTCTGCAACTTTGCAATGATGGTTTATGTCCTTTGAAGGAGCAGAGTGGTGATCCAAGTCCTGCTGCACCTGCAGTGCTGCTGGTGTCGCTGCTCCCACCTGCTTCTGCCACCCCTGGGGCCTGGGCAGCAGCACGAGGTGGTGCTGGTCCCCTGAGCCGAGTGCCTCCCCTTCTGGGCTGGGCTGATCTCACCCCTGGCATGCTGCTAGAGGTGATGTCACTTGGTTGTAATTTGGTAAAGAGCTGTCGGTCGGTTGCGATCAATAAAACCCAGCCTTTTGTTTTATTTTGGAGCCCACAAAAGCTGTGCTGCTCCTGTCCTCCTTGTGTTTCAGGATGGGCAGTTTCCTCTGCAGTTTCGGTGTTCCTGCTTGGTAAACACTTCTAGTAAAGACTCCATTTTCCTGCATGAGCAGGAAAAGTAGGGGAAGAGCGTCACATACCTGACAATAGCCAACTTTCTTGCCTTGCCATCCCACAGAACAGGAAAAAACACTGTGACTTTGCATTGTGTAATTGCAGGGTAGTATAAATTAGTTATTTTATCGCTTCCTTCTAAGGAAAAACAGAGCTAAAGTGTCAATCAGCTATTAAAGTGCCAGCACAATTTAGAGTGCATTATGTGAAAGCCACAACTGTTAATTTGAGATAAGCCCTGAAGACCCACATACAAGTAAGTGCCCTGTGGGAATCCATCAGAACAGCTTAATAGGTGGACAGGAGGAGGAGGGTTTTGGGAACAGCTTGAGATTCCCCAAGCACTTTGCAAGGTTTTCACCACAGAACAGGACTTGAAGCACAAGTATGTTTTCTGTGCCAGATTCTTAATTCAGCTCCCTGTTTACCAATGACTGGGGAGGCTTCAGGGATTCCCACAGCACTGTTAATAACAGGGGAGGTACAAATGGGAAGCACTACCAGCAGTGTATTTATGTAGTGGTTAAAAACAATTTTCATGCCACCTGGATGTGATGTTGGTCTTTCCTGACTGAAGAGAGCTGAAGCAATGGGTAATTCCTCAGCAGTAGCTGTTTTTAACATGTCAGCTGGGAAAATGTTTCCTCTCAGCTCAGTCCAGCGAGGATGCAGTTTGTTTTCTCTTTTGGAGCTAAGCACATCCAATACTCCTCTGATCTGTTAAGCATTTGCTTTCTCCTGCCCAAGCCTGTCTATATTTTACAGTAGCTTTCTCAGCTCTTAATGTGCCTTTTTGCTGTTTTAAGAGGACATGGGGATCCATGCCTTCCCAAGGGGAGCAAAGCTCAGCTAGACCCACTCCTCCCCATGTATGTTTTGAACCCAACACCAAGATTCCCCCAAAAGTCAGGCACAGTGCCTTTGCCCTCACAGTCTTGTCCAAGGTGCCTGATTCCAAGCAAGCGTAGGTTTTCCATTCGTTTCTGTTGGCTTTACACTTGCATCAAGCCCTAACACAGCTGCTCCTTTCCCAAAGATGTTTTTGCCTCCCTGCTGAACATCAAGTTAATCTTCAGCTGCTCGGGGTCATAGTCAGTATCTGCAAGGAGGGAGGGAGGGCTGCACCATCTTTGCTGCTACAAATGCTATGCCAGGACCGGTTTCAAGGGCTGGTAGAGGATTGAAAATTCCCTTTGCCTGGCTTGCAACACACAGCGGGCTGTGTATGTGTGGCCCTTTGAAGGGGACAGTTCTGGCCAGTTTGGTTCCACTGAAGTTTGACCTCAACAGCCGGGCTAGTAAATCCTTTGTTTTATCAACAAATATGATTCCTTCTGTGCAAAGAACAAAACAAGGACCAGCTCCATGTCAACAGGACACTGACTGGTCCTAGGCAGGGCCTTGCACCACCCTGGCCAAGCTGTTCACCCTAATTGTTAATCACTTTGAGCTTTCCCTCACCCACCTCGTTTTTCTCACCCAAGTAATTATAGGATTCAGCCAGAATCAGCAATTAAATTCTCCATCTCTGCAAGGCTGCTAGCAGCAGTGTTAAGCTCAGTGTTTTTCAAAACTACTGCTGAATGGTGGCAAGTGCTTGCTGTGAGTTTCCTGATAGTTAAAGAGTAACAGCTTGCCGAGCTTGGTATCCTGAGCAATAAAAAGATAAGATCAATAAAAGGTACCATAGGTTTAACTTCCAGACAGAAACCAAACTAGATCACCTGATACACAATCCTGTCCTCCTTACCTGCCCCTGCAACACACCCAAGCTCAGGCTGTGGTTTAACACCATGCAGCTGCTTGCTTACACTTCTCCTGGTAGGATGGGGAGAAGAATCAGGATAAAAAAAAAAAAAAAGGAAAAAGCTGTGGGTTGAGATAAGAACAGTGTAATAATTGAAATAAAATAAAAGAATAATATAAGAATACCTGGTAATGAAAAGGGAAACAACAAACAAAGAGAAAACCCAAGAGAAACAAGTGATGTACAACCCAATTTCTCACTGACCAATGTCCATTCCATTCCCAACCAGTGATCAGCTCCTTCCAGGTAACTCCTCCCGTTTATATACTGGGTGTGATATTCTATGATATGGAATATCTCTTGGCCAGTTTAGGTCAGCTGTCCTGGCCATGCTCCCTCCTGATGTCTTGTGCAACTCCTCACTATCAGAGTATGGGAAACCAAAAAGTCATTGACTTATACTTAAGTACTGCTTAGCAACAACTACAACATTGGTGTGTTATCAACATATTCTCATACTAAATCCAACACAAAGCACTGTACTGGCTACTAAGAAGAAAATTAACCCAATTGCAGTTCAAACCAGGGCAAAGTCCACAACCACTCAGGGGTGGTGCCCTGCCATGTGGTGCCACCTTTGTCAAGGACACGGGGTGCACTTGAGATCTTTGTGGTTTCTCTGCCTCTGCAGCTCTGTAACTTCAGCAACAGTTTCCATCTTAAAAGGTTTTTCAGGCAAACCCCAAGGACTGTAATTCAGGACAGTGGTAGCCAGAGGCTGGATGCGGTGTTGCAGAGGGCTGTTGTGCTGAGCTGTGCCTGGTTACTTTTTTCTTCAATGTGCATTCTACCACCTAGGGAAGGATGGAGGCAGGAGCAGCAGGGGAAACCCCAAATTTCTTACGCCCACAGGAGCCAAATGGGTGGAAAATGGAGGCCTCCAAAGTGAGCTTGAAAATGCGTCAGACCACATCCCAGTGGGAATGGAGGGAGGAGAAACCCTGTGGCTGCTTTCCTGGTAGCAAAGGGCTTGTGATGGGCAGTGACAGAGGGGAACTAATCCTGTAAGTAAAGGCCAGAGGGGCACACTGGAGTTGTTCATGCCCTGTGGTTGGAGGACAGCTGGTAGCTGCAGGCAACAGGGCAGCACCCAACTTCTCATCTGCTTGCATTGATTTCCTAGACCCTCATAATTCAAATAGTCACAATAAAAATGCACTAAAATTGATGGGTTTTCTCCATGGCGTGCAGCTGCTCTGAAGTAAGGTCCCTGTACATGTATGTATATGTGTTTACCCACTCACATACTCTTGCCAGGAGCTTCTGGGGCTCACAGATGTCCCCAGCAGCTGTAGCTGCTGACAGAAAAGGACAAGAGCCAGCCTCCTGGCTCTCCCACCCAAGGGAAGGCTGAACTCCCAGTATCCTTCTCAGCTATTACACATCTCTCGTCCCAGTACAGCGAAAGCTACCCCAGCACCATCTCTCCTAAGAGTGGACAAGTGGTTGAGCAATTTCCTGAAAAACAGGAAATTTTTGCAGTGAGAGTCCTCAGAAACACTGACTTCAAGTCATCCAAAGGGTACAAAATGCACCAGAGATTTCGGTGTTTTCCAGAGATGGTGACCTCCGGTCACCCGTGTGGCTGCAGCTCCTCTGTGCCAGTCTCACACAGCTGGCAGTGAGAGGGTGTTTCTCCCATCCAGCTCTGAATCGATACCTTCATGGCCTCGAGAAGGAGAGGAGCTACACCCCCCCATCCCCGAGGTTGCTTTCTTGCTCCATCATGAGGCAATAACACTTCCCTGCAGGGCCCGCAGCTGTAGGCACAGGGACTGCACGGCTCCTTCCCTTGCAGGTGGCTTTCCCCGCGGGGCTGTGCCCCAGGCAGCAGCAGGTGACAAGCCCAGCTCTGGGTCTGGCTGGGCCAGTGGCAGGGATGGAGATGGAGTGCTGTACTGCATGCAAGCTCCAGCATGCCCACCGTATTTATATAACATCATTTTGCTTTAATCTGGCTTTTTAAGTAAACTGTCAAAGCCCTTTCTGTTCACTTGTTCACTAGGAACCTTTTCCCCTTTTTTTTTTTCTTTGCGAGTTTCATCTTTCAAAGCTTGGCTAGTTTTGAGTGATGCCGAAAAAACCCTTTTACAGTGGCTTTTTGTTCCGTGCTGGTATTGTTCAGGCAGAAGTGGTTGTTTTCTTTTTGTCCTGGCATAGCTCAGGAGTGACTGCATAGTCTGAGCTCAAACTTTCTAAAAATACTTACCCGTGAGGAGAGATCCAGCACGGCAGTGTTGAGACCCAGAGATTAACGCCTTGGAAAGGTGCAGTGGTCTGAAAATGAAGCCAGTGGCAGCATCGTGCCAACTCGAGTCACTGTAAGCCTTGAAGCTGCAACACGTGGCAGGCAGAGAGGATCTGCAGAGTGCTGTGGGTCTCTCTGAGGCACTAGGGAAGCTCACCCACTGCCAGCAGAACCAGCCCAGGGGGAAATACTTTCTGTGGAGAAGCTATAGGGTGACTCAGAAGTTGTAAAGAGAAGCACTTCTTGCTTCTTGGAGGAGCAAGGTTGAACAATGAGCCTGCTCCTCACCACAGGTTGGTCTTTGTAACCACATCCTCTTGTTGGAGTGTGAGACAGGGCTCTGGGGGAAGGGACGATGACAGGGACTGAGTGAAGCAGGGATCAGACATATGACAAAGTGCAGGAAAGCATGTGGAAGCTCCTTTTTGTTCTTCCAGTGGCTGATTGCAGGAAGCTTCCCAGGTGACAGCTTTAGCAGCTGCTGGGACAGGAGACCTTATTGTTATGCACTTGTGTTTACAGCTATGCCAGTTTTTGGCAGGAAGCTACAAGACAAAAGACTCACATTCTTTTTTTTTGCCTGCCAGATCTGCTCTCAGTTATCTATTTCAGCTTAGCTCACTACCTGAGAAGATCCAGCTTCCCCTTCCCAGCCAGGGCAGGTCCCATGGGCTTCTCCCTAAGATCCTGGCAGAAGCATGGAAACTTTTCCTAGAGCTCAGGTGATATCAAAGGTTGTTGCTGTCATGCCTGCCACTGCATTTCTAATGCTAAACTGTGCAGTTGCTCAGCCCCCTTGTACCTGTCTGAGCCCTGTTTAGCTCCTCTTCCCCTTTCCCTGGCCTTGGGCTCAAGTTCTGTTCTCAGTTTCTTGACGACTCTCAGGAGGAAGCACATTTGAGGTTTTCTAATCTGTCTGGCATTGCACAGGAAGAGAGAAGCTGGCAGCACCCTTGAGATGAAAGGATGTGGGAACATGAGGGACCCGTCACTGCTGGTCTCAGTGGAGCCTGCAGCAAGGAAACTGGTAGCATGTGGCCGTGTCCACAAGCTAACTCCTTAGGTTGCTGTCATCTCCATCCTGCTGCTCCCCCGCGATGCTGTGCCTCCTTGTGACACTGTGCCCAGCCCATGGTGGCCAGCAGCACATGACTGACCCAAGGGCACGGTTCCCAGCCTCCTCTTCTCCAGCTTGCAGCCGGGGTCATGATAGCTCAGCCCTGTCAGTGTTACATCCCCAGCCTTCTTTCCCTCCCTCCCTGGGGTTTTATACGGAGGTCAGGAATGATGGTCACGTCCCCTCCAAGGGATCAACAGGCTGTGGCATTTCCGGTGAGGGCGGCCATGCATCTGAGGCTGCTGGCAGCAAATCCCCCTGCCGTGGAGCTGACAAGGCAAGAGGCTGCTGTGTCACCGACTCTGCTAAAGGGTGTCAGCCGGGGTTTTCCATGGACCGGATGTGCCTGCTGTTTCAACCTCACCTGGAGAGTGCCTGGCTGCGGTTCAGGCCCTGCCACGCTCGCCTGCACCCGTGATCTTATGGGATTTTGCAAGGCACAGTCAGCCCACAGCAGGGCAGCTGCAGGCGAGGCAGGGAGCTCGGGGTGATTCAGCCGGAGAGCCTCTCTCCCAGCTGAGTCAGGCTTTATTCCTGCACCTCCACGTCCTGCTGCAGGGGGATATGTCTGTCTACAAATTGCAGGAGCCCTCACAAAGTGCGTCTCCCCAGCACTTCTGCCCCTTGCCCCGCACCCAGCCCAGAATCCTGGCCAAAGTTGACTCCAGCCCTGGCTGCTTTTGTCTTTGTGGTACTGCTGTGCACAAACAGCTGCATCGTGTCAGCCCGGCGGGCTGTGCTGTCCTGATAAATGACCCTATTCCTGAGAGCACGGACGGAACTGCCCATGTACATCTCCCTGGGCTGAAGGGAGGGCAGCAGATAGCCCAGCCATGCTCCAGGGATATCACTGTGCATCTCATCTGTGTCTCCCACCAGCATTGTGTCTCCTGTTGTCTTCTCTCGCCACTCACACAGCAGCATGGGTAGTATCTGTAGCACCAGGATGCTTAAATCTGTAACCCCTGCTTTGCTCTCTCCAGACAATAGGCCTGGGGCTGACTGGCAGTACCGCTGGTACTTTGGAAAGACATGGCCAATGTCTTGGAAAAAGAGTCTGCAGAGTCTGAGTGCCCGCAGACACTGTCCCCACGCGAAGATGAAGGAGGGGCAGCTTCCAGCCGCCACCCATGGGCACCTATCAGCAGCCCAAGAGCTTGCACTGGGGACACTAGAAAACAAAATGCTGCCTTACAGGGTATTCTCCTGTCCCACTTTCTGCCCCAGACTCTGCTGGCTCTGCCCTCTCCCACAACAGGGCCAGGGGATGGGACAGGAAGGCTCTCATTATCCAGGGTTTGCTAATTAGACGGGAATGTTATCTCCAGCCCAGATGTCAGCTCTGACCTCCCTCTAACCTTCTTCTAGAAATCAAAACAGACGCAACTCTGTTTGTCTTAAAATAAGAAAAATAAGCATTTGGGGTGAAGCAAGAAAACCTGGCCTTTGGGGGTAGGGCTGGGGAGGGAGGAGGGCAGGTGACCAGACTGGCATGGTGAGGTATGCCAGGCTGCCGAGCTGAGCGGGACTGGCTACCCTACCCTGGGCAAAGGACAATGGCCCATGTTTTTTTTGTGGCTGTGCACATATTTTTGGCCCTCTAACTTATGCCTAGGCAGCAGTATTGGTGCAGACACCACTTCTTGTCCCAACGCATCCCACAGGATCCCAGCTGGCACCAGTAGGTCCGGAGGCGGAACTGATAAGGAAGATCAGCTGAGTTTGCATTTTACATCTCTGCCTTGCTTTCGTGGTTTCAAAAGGAGATGCTGACCCTTGGAATAAGCTCTGCCCTTCAAACCTGACCTGAATGCCTTTTCCTTGTGCCACATAAGGCAGTCTTGTTTCAGAATAAAGTACTGGGTGACAAGAACAGCTGGCGATTCTTGTCCTTGGCTTGTAGTAAACCTTGTTTTATTGCATTTCTGTGATAATTTTCTATAGCTAGGGAGCAAACTCTGCCTGATTTTGATCTGGGTCAGACCTTTAAGCACCTTACCCTATGCTAGCCCACATATACACCTCTGTTCCTCATAGCAGACTACATTGCTTTGCTTCCTCTTCTTTGTAAGACCACAGCTCCAACCTGATGCTTAAAACCAACTGAGTAAAACTGTGTCTTTACCCAATGCTCCTTGTCCTTATGTGCGCATCCAAGCATCCTCGGCTGCAGCACCAAAGCTCCTTATGACAGAGGCTTGATGGCAGTTCTTGCAGTAAAATGAGGGGTGGATGTGACTGGCTGAGAACCAGCATCCTGGGGCTTTCTTCTGCTGCTACCTCTGTTGCTGGGGACAGCAACTGGTCCAGCCTTGTCTCTACCCTGCCCTGTCCATCTGTACTACAGGAACAAGACTTACAAAGACATTAGAGAGATTGCTCATCATGCTGCAATCCTGATATTGCAAAAGGCACTGCTGATTCACTGTTACTTATCATTTTGCCCACCATATCCCCAGGATGGAAAGCAGGTAAAAGTTTTGAAGTCTCTCTTTTATCTTGCCTCCTTTAAAATCACCTGTTGGCCCACTGAGTAAAGGGTATTCTTTGTTACGGTCCGAAGACTGTGCCTCATACTCATGACATCACAACAGTGATGCATTGCTCTCCAGCAACTTCACCAGAGCAGGACATGATTTCTGTTGTCTTCCAGTCCTAGCTACTGCCTGGTACACTCTGTCTCCCTGAGCTTCAGGGTTACTGAAGCAGAGTAATAGCTGAGAAGTGAGTAATCAAGAAGTTACCTGACCAGAATTGCACCTGATTGTAAACATCTTCTCCAATGACAATGCGAAGGAGGATCTGTGCCTGCAAAAGGTGCAGAGCTGCTGAAGGAGATGGACAGTGTATAGACATCCCTGGGATTCAATACAGATGGCACTCACCTGGCATACCTGCTCTGCTCACAGGAACCACCACAGTTTCAGAGATTTGAGCGAATCTGCACCCATTTTTATGACCTAAATTTCTCAGTTACTATTTACCTGAGAGGCAAATGCATGGCCTCCCCGTGTGGCACTGTGCACACGCACTGATAGATGCTGGTTCTGTGCATGAACACCCTGACAAACATTTGCAAAGACTCCAGCTTCTACAAGCAGGCAGAGACACTTGCTTTCCTACAGAAGGTGGGACAGATCATTCCTCAGGCTGTTTCAGGATGGTCCTTTACATTTGCAAGAGGGACACTAAGAAACTGCAGCAACTCCAGGGAGGAGTGTGAAGCTGAGCGAGGGGGCTGGACCATCTGACACATGAGCAGGGGCTGAGGGAACTGGGTTGGTTTGAAAAGGGACAAGAAGGTTTGTGAGGGGAGCTATGGGCTATGTAACTGCTGACTCCTACTACCGAAGTGGGGGTTAGGTGAAAGGTAAGCCCAGATTGCCAGAGGTGCTCAGCGAAAGGAAAAGAGGCAAGAACAGAGATGGTGAAGTTGCCATCCTTAGAGATTTGGCCCTAAGAATCCTGAGCTAACATTAACACTGGTCCTGCTTCAAGCAGGTGGTTGACCTGGTGACTTCCAAAGTTACCTCCTATGCTAAATGATGCTGTGATTTTTGCAATCCTACTTTTTGGATAATAGACATCCCTTAATTCAGATACTGATTACAACTGCTTGCCTGTAGGATGCTGTAAGAACCCCTGTGGCCATCTACATAGCTGAATTCAACTCATAATATTCCTGGAAAAGAGGCTTTCGGGCCTCTCCTTACCTTCAATTCCCTCATAGTTTCTGAGTGACTTATGTCTGGCTGCCCATGACCATGCATTTTCAGTACCCGTGTAGCAACCAGGTAGTCAAAAGGACAAAGGAAATTATCAAACTGGAAACATCTGTCTTTCTTTTGTTTCAAGGTTGTTTCCAGCTGGATCAGCTGGATGTCATCCGAGACTGGCAGCGGGAATGTGAAAACCAGAGGAGGAAGAACAGCCCTCCTTCAGGGGCTGCTCAGGCTTGTGTTGGCTTCACACAGTCATCAGTCCCCAACCCTGACCTTTGTGAGGCTGAGGAGGATATGATGATGTGATGATATGATAACCTCTGCAGGTTAATCTAACCCATGTTACCCATCCTGGGGTGAAGGGTGCACAGCTTCTCTTTCTTGAGCCACAGCCAGCCTGCAGGCAGCCAATGGGGGGGCTGTTGTGGTAAGCTCGGGAGAGGGGGCAGTCACCTGAAATCACTCCCACAGCTCCTGCCCCTCTCTTAAAACAGGTGGCTTGAGAGCTATAACAACTCATTATGTGGTAGGGACGGTCATTATATCTGGCAGCTCAGGCACTTCTGCAAACCCGGGTGTCCAAGAACTGGTAAGTCCATGTGGGATCATCTATCCCAGGCAACCTTGTATTTCTGCAAGTTGATCATAGCCACAACTACAAGAACTGTATCATATAGGAAGCTCTTAGTGCCTCTTTCCTCTCTTGTAATACTGAGATAACTGTCTCCTGCAGTGCTAAATATGGCTGGTTTTGGTAAAGACTGCTGAGAGCTTCCTTTGTCAGCATGTGCTTTGTCCTCTGGAAAGCCAGCTTTCCACAGCTCGCAAGTGGCATGGCTAACCCTGCCTCCTGCTCCTTCCCAAATCACACCTGTGTTCACAGAAGGAAGTGGGTGCTGTAACTTCTTTTTTTTTTTCCCTCCCCGCCACTTCCTGTCGGAAGAAATTGAGTCCCATGAGAGTGATGGCTATGGGCTGTTAGAAAGCCAAAAGAATGTAAAGCTGCAGCCTGAATCCCTGCTCACCATACCCTCCTCCACGTCCCAGCCAACATATATGCATGTGGCTTAACTTTTCGTGTCCTTGGTCTAATGAACTTGTGTCAGGAATTTTATGTGCATAGCAACCTTATCTGATGACAGTGACATTTTTAGCATGTTTATGTTCGGTTTTATTTGCAACCCATTTTCCAGCATAGTTCAGCTGGGTGGGTTGGACTGGGTTGAAATGTGTAAGAACTCAACACACACAGCTGGAAACTCAGCCAGAGTTATTGGGGGACTCTGAAGCACATCCATAGGCAAAAGGATCTGCAGCAGAGTTTGTGCCCCAGATTTGCCAGCTGCAGCCTTTCACACACTCTCTGGTGTCCAACAAGCGAGACTGGGGGGGGGCGAGGGGAGGGTTGTTTGTTTTTCCTTTCATTTTTCTTCCGGTTCTCAGTACTATCACAACCAGATGGGAAAAGGTTTCCCACGTCGGCTGCGGGGGGCTCTCCACCCCAGTGCTCCCAGATACGCACATTACAAATGCAGACATTTCTGCTTGACCACAGCTCCAGCTAGTAGGAGGTATGGGGAGAAAGGGAGGGGAGCCGAGGCGCTTTGTAATTTGAAATTTGAACAGCTGTATTCAGCGAGGGTTCCCAGGGTTTTTCCCGCGAAGGAGGTCAGCGGCTTGTGCAGGAACATAGCCTGGGAGCAAGCATCAGGAGTGCCCCTGGAGGCTCCACCTCCGCAGCTCTGGTCCGACTAGAGCGCTCTTGCTGCCCTTATAAGGCTGCGGTTGTCGCAAGGAAAAACAGCCATAAATAGCTGTATGATTGTTACCTGCTTTGCTCTTCCCAAGTCAGGCTCTTCCTGCCTGCAGCTTCCACCGCTCCCCTCCCCATCCCAGCTGCAGAAAAGCAGTGTTTCCCATGTCTCTGCCCATGGATGTGCAAGTCCAGGTCACGAGGTCAAATTTCTCCAGGTACTCTCCCCTGCAAAATTCCTTACCTTGGCCTGTTCAAAGCACACAAAGCCTCCTCCTGCCTGGGACTGTTCACATGCTTTACAGAGTGCTGTGGGAGAGGGGCACATCTTTGTGTCTTTCTTCAGCATCTCATGGGCCAGAAGCTTCTTTAGTTTGAAGGGTGGCACTTTAATTCTTCAACTGAAAGTGTATGGACATGAGAAGGTGTTGGAGGAAAAAGACAAACAGTAAACCAGGGCAAAATGAGACACTACCAGAGACAGCAAGCAGCCCTATGCAAGATGTTTCTGTTTTCTTCTTTTCCAGGATGTGAGATCCACACCTAAATGCAGACCATGCCTTGCTGTATCCTGGAAGAAAAGTTTGTCATGGTGAGTGGGCCTAGCAGCAGTAAAGTCCAAGACTAGCAATCAGGAGTCATGGTGTATCCATCAGACAATTATTTGTCTGTTTCCTTATGTGGTTGAATTTTACTCCTTCCTCCCTTCTCAATTTTTCTCTAAATAATGAAGCAATTCATTGTCAGTGCATATTTTAAACACTGACTCTCTTGGTTCCTGTCTTAGACCCAGCACATTCTTCCCAAAAGCTTCCTGTGGGCCCCATCTCCAGCAGTTAAAAATTTTTTCATCTTACGTGCAGTAGCTCTGTGGTGCTGTGGGGTTCTCAGCTCCCTGACTCGCCTGCTCAGCCAGGGTAGGACCTGTACCTGCCTCCTGCCTGGGGCCTGCTGCAGGCATTGAGGCCAGTCTCAGGCTTTCTTCACTTGTGATTGCTATCTCACCCTGACTTTATCTGGTTTGTTTGAGCTTGAAAGGTCTTTGGGGAAAGGAGCAGGATCTGATCTTGGCTTCAAAATCAGTCTGTGCTGCTGCAACACAGCGAGAAAGGAGGACTACGGTTTGATGTGCAGCAGTAAGAGGGGAATGCCTATCTTCACTAGGCTATCTGTGCTCTCTTCCAGAGCGAGGCAAGTTCCCAGTAGGAACTGCTATGCTTGGGAAGCTGCCACTAAGAATTATGAGTTTTCCCCCAGACAGTCTTTTCCAGGTCTGCTGGCAGACTGGGAGACACAGACCCCACTGGGAATGTAGCTTGAGCTGCTATTTCCACAGTCCTGCAGAGATGTTGCTCCCCTGCTTTCTGGGCAGCTCCTTGGACACAAAGGCAACTTACGCTTGAATATCTGGTGCCTCCTACATTGTAAAGGTCTTGGGCAAACAGCATTATCACAGGTGACAACAGAAGTGTGATGCTGAGCAGAGACTGAGCCATAACATGCTTCTCTCAAAACCATGGGTTCGAGTGCCTTGCTTGACTTTTCTCCAGAAATTCATCAGAAAACAAGATTAAAGAGCAGCAGCATGGAAGGTTTCATGTCAGTGCAGGGTGAAAAATGCTCAACATTAAGATGGCAGTTGTTCTTATAGTACAGTTTCCACCATTGGGATTGCCTCTTTGTGAGCCAGAAGGGCTGCCCCAAGCCCCTGGGTTTCCTCCTTCCCTTGCCAGCAGGCAGAGGGAGGAGGAGGGGTACCGGTGCCAGGGACAGATCTGTGCCAAGAGGTGAGGTCACTGCCATCAGGACCAAGCCTTGGCAGGGAGGAGGGCAGAGGCCGCTCCCTTCCCAGCTGTTGTGTGTTTCAGAGTCTGAGCACATGCTGAGCAGCCAGCCAGGATACCAACAGCCAAGATGTTCTATGGGCCAAGCAGGGCTGTCTTTTTAAAGCAAACTTTTCAAATGGAATGGATGGAGAGGGTCTGGAGGAATTACAGCCTCTCTCGCTTTCCCCTGCTTCCTCCTCCTGTGGGGGTGAGGGTAGCAATCATTTCAGGGCACACAAACCCTAATCACGTTTTTCCCATCCCCAGGCATTTACACCCAAGAGTCATTTCCAGGGGATCATAATCTAGATTTTCAGTTTTAAAGGGGACTTTACAGTGAACTTAAAAGACCTTGGTCTCCTGCATCCTGAAGAAGCATTAAAAAAAGGCATCTTTAGGTGTTTCTAATAATACCTTTTTTTCCCCCCCCCCTCCTGCTTTACATATTTTCCTGCTTGGGTTTTAATTTTTTTTCTTGTCTTTGCTAATTATAAGACTAATTTTAGAAATTAGTCTTGTCCACTCTATTAGAAAATTAGTAAAAATTCAATAGCATGAAAATGAAACTAAGCCTGGGGAAAGGTAATTGTTTATAACTGAGGGATTTTGTTAACTCCTGTGCCTAATTAACACACTACAAAGGGGAGCCTTTGTTGAAACTTCCACACCCTGCTTTCTCAATTAAGGTACAAGAGAGATCACCATAAAAAGAGCTTGGAGACAGCTGGTATGTCCCCTAGTGAAGCCAAGCCTGATTTAACATTCCTTAAACTTAAAAAAAAAAAAAAATCAAAAAAAATTTAAAAACCCCTCCAAAACCCAACAAAAATGAAACATATGCATACCTTCCATTTGTGCATATGATTCTTTTTTTTCAATGTAATGCAAAGCTTTCTCTCATGAACTCCTAGCACTTAAATTGCGATCCTCATTGCTGATTTTTTAGCCCACAGGAGAAAAGGGACTAGGATGATTATTTTTAGGGTTATGATGGCTGGTAGGAGAAACTTTGCAGGAAAGCTGAATCATCGGGTGAGCATCTTGTTTTCATCTTTTTGTATTTTCCTATCCCACATCTAAGGGGTGGCTTATGAAAATTCAAAAGGCTTTTATACATGTACATTCCTCTATAAAGAGGCAAAGAATTATAGGCCTCTGCACTGTCTTGCAATTAGCTGCAAACCTATGTATAGGTGTGTGTTTCAGGTTCAGTGTTAGATGCAGCTGTAATCAGGAGAGTGGTAGAGCAGTAAGAGGCTTAAGGATGCTTTAACTCCATGTATAAACAGAAAAGAGAAGGGGGGGGAGTGGACAGGATTTACCACAGGTTAAATGTCTTGCCCTACTGGATAGAAGAGAGCAGTGCTTTAGATTTGTGTCATGCGTGTTTGTAACTTGAAGTCCAACTACTTTCTTACACAGAAAATCTTTTAACCTCTTTTGTTGTTTTTTTGGTCCTTGGGTCAGTGCAGGAAGTCAGCACCGTCTGCAGGACTTTTTACACCCTGGCTTAAAACAAATTCCTACCTCCTGTGGAGGAATTTCAGAAGTTCCTGAGCACCTCTGTCCTGTGAATTTGATTCCTCTAATGCTTTCCTGTCTCTTGGTAGCTGAGAAATATTGCAGATCAGGTGCTAGCCAGGGCAGCTCAGTAACCTGCTACTCCTCAGCTAACTATTGATTTTTGACAGGAATTGGTGTGTTATAAAAATACACAGGATGCCCAGTGAGTTGCTTTATTAATTCTAGAATATTCCCAGGAAATGATGGTCTGATAAATGTGAAAGAAGGTGACTGTTAGGTGGAGCTCGTCTGCACGTCTTGTAAAAGGTGGCTTCCCACAGTGATGGCATGTCATGTATCTCTGTTGGTGATTTCTCACATCCTACAAAGCTAATGCCCCAGTAAGTCCTGGTGAATTTTCTGCTTCCTGTGTTGGCATTGTCAGTTCAGTCTTCTGGCCCAAACATGGGGCTGAGAATAAGGGTAATACACAGATCTTTGTGCCTGCTTTCTGTACTGATCCATATGTTCCCAAAGGCAGAGCAGACCGGCAAAGCTGACAGAACAGTCCACGCTGACAGTGGGAGGCTGGAGAAGCTGGGAGAATTGAGGAGGCTCTCAAGGGAGCAGGAAAAAGTCCCAAATGTGGGAGGGAATTTTGGCAGAAATGAAAGGGGGGTTATTGAGAAAAGTATTCACTGGCTCCAGATGCACAGAGCTTGCAATATGTTATGCTGAGAATCTGTGGGTGTGTTTATAAGACCTGCCACTGACTTGCAAGCACAAAGGATGTAGCCTCCTCTTATCAGAAAAATGTGGACTTCAGCCTGACAGAAGAGGGAGAATGAATGCTTGCATGACTTCAAACTAGGTCTTCTTTCTGGTTGAAGCCCAGCAGAACGGTCCTGAAGTTTGGCTTTAACTGGACTGACTTTGGTTTCTGGCAGACAAAAGTGGTATCTTTAACTGGGGCAGGCTATAAACGAGTTAGTTCCCCTGCAGTTCCCACAACAAAGCTACAATGAGAATCTGGAAGACTTTCTACAGCACTGGAAAAATCCCTTGCTCCTAGCATCTCTTGGGCATACTGGACTATTTCAAGCCAGTTTCACTTTGTCCTCAGCCAGCTTCCTGGAATGAGAACCACAGAGCCACTTCATTTGAGCAAATATTTGGCCTTGATTACTATTACATGCTGAGCCCAAAAACAAACAGTGAACATGGGGTAAACTGAGAGGCACCATTAGTGGAGAATAAGCTTACACAGTAACCTCAGAAAGGGCAGCAAGCTGAAAGTAGTGGTGTTGTCATGATTTTTGTAAGGAGGGGGGAAAAATGGGAGACTGAATTCCTAATGGGAGAGGAAGAGGGAAGTGAACGTTGATTTAGATGCCTTTTGTTTAGGGATCTGTTAAAGGTGATTGATGCTGAAAATCAATTAAAACAATGAATAAAAATTGTGAAGTGGTTCAGTGCTATCACTTTTATGTATTCTGTGAACTTAGTGCTGTTTTTCAAATAGCATAGTCATTCTGCTACTGAAATACTGGTTTTGTGAAGACATAGCCCAGCCTGAGACCTATGGAAGGAAAAGAGAAGCAAAGGTGGCATAAAGCTCTCCTTAGCCCTACCTTATCAGGATCAATTAAACAGCATTGAGGTTGATTTGTCAGTCTCTTTAAAGTATATTTTCCTTATCAATACCTCACCCAAACCTGACAAGTCATAAGCATGACAGGTGCAGGGTGACAGACGGGCTGGGGAGAGAGGCTATTCTTCTTTCAGCTTATCCTCTGCAAGAAGAATGCCCCCAAGCCCTTCTGAACTCAGGAATCTGAAGCATTTCTTACCCCCTCTGAGAAAGGGAGAAGGAAAAGGAGGTATTTGAGATGTTAATAAAGGCTGCTTAGCAATTGTTGTATCAGAATGCTGTGAAGCCAGGGCAGACAAGCCTAAAACTTGTGTGCATTGTACTTGCTGAAGAACCTAAGGTGTAACAGATTGTGTGAAAATTATTGTTTTCTGCAGGAAAAAAACAAACAAAAGCACAAAACAAACAAACCCAAAACCCCCCACACTTTGAAAGGGAAAGTAACAGGATGTTTTCTGCTGGCATTTTGGACAAATCTGAGTACGTCCAAGGCAGAAAACTCAGGTTCTCAATCACAGTTTTGGGGCAAAGACACTTTTGCTGGATGTCTTGTATTCCTGTTGGCGTTTTTGTACAATTGTGTTGGATGCCAGCTTTTCTGAATTTAAAGCTGAATAGAAGGGAGCAGCAAGAGAACAGGGCTAGAGGAAAGGTTTGGAAGGGGATATAATGAACTGAAAAATTTCTCTTGCTTAGCACTGTGCTTCCATTTAAATGGCAGAGGTACCTTTTGGAGGTAAACTGCTCTGGGCCATTATACTTAGTATGTCACATCAAGAATGTGGTGTCTGTAACCATACCAAATGGAGTTGTAATCTCATTTTAGGGACTGGAGTTTTCTTCTGCCCAGGACAGAAGTTTTCATTTAGGTGTGTTTCTGAGAATACTTCTGTGACTTCAGTCAGAGCACAGCTGTTTGATAAGCTGCTTCCTCAATAAAGGTCCCTTCTACAAAATGGTGTCACTCCCATTTTATTGAAAGGAGCGACTCTGGCATGTGATAAACACACTTAATGCACTACTTAACCAATGGGTAGAGATGTGTGCCTCTGAATGGTATCCCAAATGATCAGAGATACTGCATGTAAATGCTTTGTTTTTCAGCTGCAGATCTTGTCATTGGTGTGTTAAGAAAGTAAAAACATGTTCCTCTTTTACTGAAGCTGAAGCAAGAACCACAAAGAGGGAGCAGGAGTTCAGCAGGTTGTTCACATGGGACTGTGTGGGTGGAGGGTTGGGGAGAGGTGAAAAATAGAATAACTGTTTTAAATGCTAGAATGTGCCAGGTGTACAGCTCCTCCCTTCCTCCCCAGTGTTGGGCTGCACATATATATTTCCCTCCTAAATTTTCTCCATCAGCAAAGTCAATTTAAAAGACTCCCATCACAGTGCCTGAGTTTAATCCCTTCAGTTGTGATGTATCTCTCTGTGGGCCTATAAACTAGATCAGTGAACTGATCTTTTTTTCTTGACCTTCTTTTTTAACTGTTCTTCAGTGATCCAGTACACCATACGACTTTTTAAACATCTTCATGAGCACTGCTGGAGCAGTGGTAAGCTATGGCACAGCACTAAAAACAAAAGGTTAGTGGGAGAATAGACACCTTAAACCAGCTTTGCTGATGAAAAAGACGTGATGTTATCACACCCTGACATATGAAAGCAAGCCAGTTAGACCATACCTTTTCCACAACCATGCCAGAAGCTGGCTAGTCCTGCTAAGGGTAACATCATTCTGTAAGAAGAGGGGCTACTCTTCTCCTAAAATCTGCTCCTGGCTGCTTCTGAGACAGCTTACTGGGCCACGTTTCCCTTAATGCTTCTCCGACCATCCGCCTCCCCAGGGAAAATATCACTTGCTTTCACTCCTTCCACATCTCTTAAGATAGTTTTCTACCTTCCACACTCTCACAGTTTGGCTGTGGCATTTGTTACGGGAGCAGAACAATAAAGAACTAGTATAAAGGGAAAAGGAAGTTATGTGCTAATAGATGGTGCCTAAACTGCAGACAAATTTCAGGTTGCTCACAGGCATGAAGTCCACAGACATACATGGCTTTCTTCTATAGACCCACCTCCAAAGAGCCATTTCCTTTTACTACAATACCTGAAAGCCCTTCAAGTTCTCATCTGCACTGATAGCTGCTGCTTTGTATGGGTATACGTATTAAAGCCAATCCAGAGCTGCTTTTTCAAAAATTCTAATTATGAATCTGCACTGAATCGACTAATGTTTCAAGCTTTTGCAAAAGCAGAGCTGAGGCTTCTTAGCAATACCAGATTGTGACATCTCCAGATCGGTACATGTGCGGTTTCTGTCTAAAGTCACTGTGGTTAGCGTTTAGCAATGTGATTTCTCCAATGAAGTAAACACCTTTTTGTCTCTGTCACTCTTCTTGTTTCACTCTCTCAAGCTTGTCAGTAAGAAACTAGCTTTTCAAAAGACTTTTTTCTGCCCCACAAAGCATTGGAAATTATTCCCCAAAATGAACATTCAGATAGAAATCAAATCTCACTGCTCACAGAAGTGCAGGCTTCTCCCAGGGGTTGCTATTTGCCAACAAACCTCAGCAAAGTTTGTTTGCAACAAACTTGAGACCAAACTGGTCCTGCGTTAGACCAGTGTAGGGGGAAAACACTGGAGTGCAGCAAAGTGTCCATTTGTCTGGTGTGTAGTTAAGACCAGCAAATTGAAGAAGTATCTCTGGATGCTCACTGCTGAATAGATTTGTTTCCCTCTAGAAATACTAGAGTACCATTAATTTACTCCCATCAAATTGTTAAATCTCTCTGCTGTTGAGACGTTTTTCAGAATTCAGTGACCATTACAAGTTTGTTCTTCCAAAGGATGCTGGCTTGCAAACACAGATGGAAAATGTGAGTGAAGTTGATCAAAAGGATCCACATAAACATCCTGTGAAACTGTAGAAAGTAACATGTATAACATCAGTGTGATAGCTTTTTAAATCATACTTATTTCTCTCTAAGGTGTGTCCCCCTTCCTGAGTAACTTCCTGCCAACAAAAACCTGTTGCACCTATTTTCAAAGTAATCAAGCTATGGAAAACAGACATTTAAAATCTGACTCACCTCAGCTACAGCACATAAAAAATCTGACCATGAGGGAAATACACTGAATTTCCTAAGAAGGTGGGATACGCTTTTTGTGAAAGGGAAGAGTGGTGTAAACCTGCACCAGTCTTTGTTCTGAACTCAGTTTTCATGCTTTACTGCTGAAACTATGAAGAAAGTTTTGATATCAATTAAACAGGAGTGGGACCAAGTTCTCAAATTTGTATAGAAAAAAAGCCAAACCTTAAGAAGACAGTCTAGCCTGACCTTAGCCTCAAAACTTAGCATCAGGAAGAGGAGAGCACACATGCAAGTGTGAGAGCCATAAAAAAAAATAAAAACCTTAAAATGTCCAGTATCATATCCTATTCAAAAATGACTTTGCGGCAGTCTTTTGATGTCTGCATTTCACACTTGCAGTCATTATCTTTTATTTCCAACATTACTATTGCTATCTGTTCATTTTGCCTTTTATTTTTGCTTTTCCGGGTAAGATCTCCTACTTTTCCTCCTCCAAAAGCTCTATTTAGACTCCATACTGACGGCTTTCTTCATGTACCTTTCGTTTCTCATCCACTTGGCTGATGATGCAGCCTCTGATGTTCTTAAAAAGCTTTTGATATATGTAGTTACCTCCACTATTTTTATTCTGCTTCATTTTTGTGGGAGAATTTAAAACCCTGTTGGTCATCCAGTAAATATCCTTTCCATATGTTGGTCACTTTTTTTCATGGCTCAATATGAGTCACTGGATTGTTTCACCATAGAATCATGGAATGGTTTGGGTTGGAAGGGGCCTTAAAGATCATCCTGTTCCAACCCCCTGCCATAAACAGGGACACTTTCCATTAGACCAGGTTACTGAGAACTTCACCCTGTCCTTGAACATTTTCAGCTATGGGGAATCCACAGCTTCTCTGGGCAACCTCTGCCAGTGCCTCACCACCCTCACAGTAAATCCAAAGCTATCTGGATATGCAGGTATCTGGCAGTCACAATTCCAGCTTCCTTTAATTTTCTGCCCTGAAGTACTAGTGAAGACCTACCCCGTATGTCCCCTTCTCACTGTCACGTTAATTCTCATTTCTATTTTGGATCTCTATCTACATTTCTCACCTTTGTCTCCAGCAGGGACACTTCTGTGTCCCTGGTACTCAGTTGTGCAACCTTTCATAGACTTCTCCCACTGTCTTTTGTGTCCTGAAATACAAAGGTCTAGCATTGTTTCCAAACTGCTGCCATGAGTATTTCTAAGCCTGAAGTGTTTCACTTGAACAAGAAATGCATACTTTAGGCACTTCTCCACTAACTCCCCTCTTTATTCAAGGTTCTCTAACTTCATTTGCCTCTTCTACTTGTAGATGTCAATGGAAAATTTCACCCTGTGTTTCCTGTCACTGGCACCTACATCTGCAAACGTGCCCTCCTTGTACAAAGTAGGAAGTCACAAAGGAGAGGAGCTTTGTATTTCTGCATGCTTGTAAAATGTGCAGTAAACCTTATCTGCATAGCTGGATCCCACATGTGGACTTAGATATGCTGTAGTCTTTCCAGAAGGACTTTGGTCTTGCATCTTGAATACTGCTTCCTCCTTTCATCCTGAAGTTCCAGAAAATGCAAGGAGGCAGAATTACACTGCCTGTCTTTTCACAAAACACCTCTGTGTTTTGGCATGCCTTTTAAAATACATTTTGGGCATCCACGAACATACTCACTGGTTGTTCAAACATCAGGGGCTGCTTGCATCTGTGCTTCTGCTTGCCTGGGTTCTGTTCCTTGGAGTCCAGGGAAGGGCAATGATGCTGGTGAGGGCTCTGGAGCACAGGTCTGAGAAGTGGCTGAGGTCACTCTGGGTGTTTAGGCTGGAGAAGATGCTCAGAGGAGACCTTACTGCTCTCTACAACTACCTGACAGGAGGCTGCAGCCAGGTGAGGGTCAGCCTCTTCTCCCAGGTAACAAGTGATAGAATGAGAGGACATAGCCTTAAGCTGAGCCAGCTTTAGGTTGAACATTAGGAGGAATTTCCTAACAGAAAGGGCGAGCAGACTCTGGAATGGACTCACTGTCCAGAGAGGTGGTGGAGTCACCATCCCTGGAGGTGTTTAAGGAAAGACTGGGCATGGCACTTAGTGCCCTGCTCTAATTGCCATGGTGGCGTTCACTCAAAGGCTGGGCCCTGTGATCGTGGAGGTCTTTTCTAACCTAATTGATTCTGTGAAACGAAATTCAGACTGGCACCTTCCTATTGTGGGTATTTGCCACTAACAAGACAACAGAGTGCAGCGGGAGCCTCTTGGCCAGGACACCTCGCAGCCTCCACCTGGGGAGGCCGCAGCCGCGGCGCGGCTGTCCCGCACTCCCCGCAGGCCGCCGGTGCCCTCTCGGCGCGGGGCATTGTGGGCGGGACGCGGCTGGGCGCGGGGGGTTGTGGGGGTAGATCGGCACGGCTCTCCCAGTGCAGAGCGGAGCAGGGGAGAGCTGGGGACCCCGGCCCGGCCCCACGGCGGACGGGGAGAGCCGGGGGCGCTCGGGAGGGGGCGGGCGGCGCGCCCGGGGCGGTGGCGGCGG
>VXAU01002370.1:84710-169395 GCA_013399695.1 Formicarius rufipectus | reverse complement strand
TCTAGGCAGATTTTGATGTGCTTCAGAATGTTTTAAGAAGACAACTTGTGGGAGCTACACCGTAATACTTTAAGTGAATCTAATGACTAATAGCAATAACAATGAAAAAAAAATACTTGTCAGTAAAGCTGTACGAAAGAAATTACAAGAATTTCTCACTTAGGAAGCTGAAATAATCTGTATTGTCTGACACATTATTTTGGTATTATGCAAAATGTTGGAGAGTGTTCAAACTGTGGCAGGTGGTAGCTCTACTGTTCCTCTTCAAGTTAAAAACTGCAGTGGAGTCAGATGCCACAGGTGCTTAAATCTTTCCACAACAGCACTTTGCACTGCAAATATACCTACTACAAATGCGACATTTGCATTTACCACTGCCACAAACTATCTTGAAAATATGAACCATTATTGTCTTGAAAAATCTTTAAAAATAACGTAGTAAATGTTTGCAATTAGTATTTCACAGCTTAGTCTTCTATTAGACTATTCACATGTAGGTATAAGGGAGTGCTGCATGTGTATCAGCTACTGACTGTGTGGAAATATCCTTCAGTTGTACTGGGAGATTAGTCTGTCTGTGCCCAAAATTTCAGGTTTGGTTTTGTAATCTCCACAATACTGAACAGGAGAGACAGGATGCATGTCAGAGGTATTGTGATTTCTGACCTCCTCCTACTCAGTTTTCTGTTTCCACCCCCATCCCTAGTCTTGCCCAGATTTATATCACTTATGGATTGGTGTGACTCTGATAGGATGAAGTTATGGGAAGTACAGGAACCCATCTAGTTAATGCAGTGCTTACTGAAAGGGGATGTCAAAGGTAAGGTCATCTTATCCCCCACCTCTGAGTACTACATCTGCTTTTTTGTGTGGTAGCTTGGGGTTATTGGGTAATGTGCTGAAGTTAACTGATGACTACAGTACATTTTAGAGGCTCAGAGTTAAAGTGCACATGTACTAAAAGGTGTCCAAAACTGTAATCCTCAGTGTATGTTTTAATATATTTTTGTTGGTTTGACTCAGTAGTGCACTTGGTGCCCTCTAACATACATTTTCTGTCTTTGATTTCTTGTATAAGTATCTTATTAGTCTTTGTTTTCTTAGTTTGTAATTGAGCTAGAGCTGTTTGCATGTTAAGTAGAGAAATTGTATGCCTGACATTAAGTCTTCTGTGGGCTGGAACAGACCTGTAATAGCAGAGGATTGCCTACAGCAGCATTGTTTTTGCTGGCAGTTGCTTTCGCTTAATGGTGGCTTGGTGACCTTGTACCTTAAATTTCTTTTTAGTTTAAACACATTATTCTAACTGAATTTTCTGGTGTAGAAAGAGATGAAAACTAGCAACCTGATTTTACTAGAGTAGAATGAGACAAAAATGCAGATGCAGCTTCTGCCCTGGAAGCTAACACAAACGGGTGTTGTCCAACTACATGAAATGCATCAGTTTACAAGTTCATTGTAATTATAGTTTATCCGCTTCGCTTTTTTCTTCAGTGGCTGTGAGAACTTGTTCCCAGTACTTGAAGTAGTAATCTCAACTCCCATTTGTCTTGCAGTCCTAGGCTACTCTAGTGGTTTAACACCTTCGGATCTCACTTCAACCCAGCCGTGTTCAGTAATAATGGACTATAGTCCCTGTTTTCAGTTAATGGTCCTTTGGCCTGTTACTGCTCAGCACAGTAAGTTGCCTTTCTGAGCATCCTACCAAGTCTAAGGAAATAGTAGGGTCTACAATTTCCCAGTGATGGCACTGGGACTGATTTCATTGTGTGATACTTCTGGAGCCAGTACTGCTGTATCTCGCCCTTTTTAAGCATAGAGAAGTGGAAACTGTAAACTTGATCCAGCATACTTGTGCACTGTGAATTTTTTCTTGTAGAAGTATTACAAGTGTATTGCTGCTGGTTCAGAGATGTATAATGAAATGTCACTCTGCATACAGTGGTTTGACTCTGTGACCTCTTTACGAAATTTATGCCTCTAGAGTTTTGTACATAGGGTTTGGATTCTGCTTGTCTTCATGACTAGAAATTTAAATTTCTCCTAATGTGTGTATGCTGACTCTTCTGAGAGGAATAAATAAAACAACATGAATGAGTGATTTCAGTAAAGCTAATAATTAATATATTGAGGGAAACTTGGAAATCTGTATCATAAAGTCTCCCTAACTGATGAATACTTCCATTCATCAAGAACTCCCATTTTAATGAGTCTTGGCAGGAAGTCCATTGTGATATATGCCTCAACACAGAACTGGAGTTCTGATTTGTGTGAAGGCAAAGTGGGCATTCAGATTTGTAAGAAAAGCGGTTCAGAAAAATTTTACAGGTCAATTTTGACAGTCCTGTGCAGTCAGAGTAGGGTGCTTTGGTGTTTTTTTTTTCCCATTTGGCAGCTTCCTGTTTAAAATGTAAGACTTAAAGCATGCTCTTGTGATGGTTTACTTCCCTTTTTATTGTTTGTAGTGGTAAGAATACATTCATCTGCGTTTTTCTTTTATACTTAAGACCTCACCAATTCACTTGGATTTAGGCTCTTTGTATCTGCTTTGGACGTGCAGATTTGACTTCAGTTTAAGTTCATTGTGGCCAGCAACCAAGCCACCTAGTTTCAGTGATGATGTGGTTTTTATTATTCAAAGAAAAATAGAGAAAAAAGAAAAAAAAAAACCACAAACAAACAACAAAAAAACCAACCAAACAAAAAAAACCCAACAAAACAAAAACCTACAGCCAAATTTCAATGAATGACTTTCAGTTGCTTCTGTCTTTTTCTCCAAATGTGACTGACTTAAAACAACTAATAAGTAGTTTGTAGGTAAATTTTTAGTGACTAAGCTCTTTTTGACAGGGACTGTTAACCTGTAGGTCTGCTTTTCATTTAGTCCATCTGAGGATTTAGAGAGATTTGGACAAATATGTGGTGTTTAAATGTAACTACAAATACTGAATGTAAATCTTAAGTCAGACCAGTAAACTGGATTAGAAAGTTCATGGCTAAGCACTTGGACCTAGTTGGTTGATGAGATAAATTGATTTTTGACAGTTGTTTGGGTTGATTGTTGTTTTTGGATTTTTTAAAATGTAGATGTAGAAAAATTCCCTGTGGCTTCTGTTGTGACTGTCAGTCATAGTTTAAAATGTAGAGGAAGATACTGACATTTTTCTTTGGGTATTTTTTTGGTGGTTGTGAGGATGGATAGCTGTGTGTTTAACAGTTAGTGAAACAGTTCAGTTGGGGTGGGGATAAAATGAAAGTATCCAGAAACAGGGCAGTTAAACTCATAAATTCCTCATTGCAGATAAGTAGAAAACAATTTTCATTTCTTTTTGTCTGTAAATGCATCTGAAGTCGTTCAAGAAATACTTTTTTTGTGTTAGTGAAATTATTTTTTTCTTTTAGCAGAATACCACTTAATATATTTTATTCTTCATAGTTGTGATTCAGATGTCTTTTTTGTTCTGTTGTTCAGAAATAGAGATGGTTTTTCTGTCTCTATGACATCAGATAAAATGTGTTCAAGACGTTACAAAATTATCTAAATAGAGGGGAGTATGGATGCAGGTATATAGTAGATTACATAAAATAATTGGATAATTGAAAGTTGTTTTAGATGGATGTATCTACTTACAAAAGAAATTTTCTTTCTTAGGGGAGCATAAATACAAAGTAAGATTTCTCTACAAGCACAAAAACTTTGACTATGACTTAAGATTTGTGACTTAAACCAGCTCACTTAGCTTTTATTGTCTGGATTACATTGTAATATGAATCTTTATAGCAGATACTAAAGTCTTTGACATTTCATTACACAGTAAATTACCGTGAATTAGTTTAATGGCCTTTCCCAAGTTTAATGCGGTATATGATGGGAAAAGTAAAATGAGAACACAAAAATGTGTTGAGAAGGATGTATTAGCCATAATTTTTCCTCAAAAAAGGAATTGACAGTTTGTCTAAAACTGGTGTAACTTTCAAAATTACCTGTGTATTGTCTGCATAGCACTGGCATCTTTGTGTGCAGTTTATCTTCTTCTTCCACATAGTGGCAGATAATATTTTATGTGACAAATCTTGATTTGTTTTTTTTTCCTAATAGGAGGAACCATAAAGGTAGATTTTAGTTCTTTAATGCTCTAAAAACTTGATGTAGCTTTAACTGATAAATATCACTGTGTTGTATTATTGCTAATTCTGTCAGGAAAAAGTGCAGCTGCAGTAAATGGTTCAGCTCTTGTCCAAGGGGAAGAATATCAGAGAATCACAGGATGGTTTGGGTTAGAAGGGACCTTAAAGGTCATCTCATTCCAACCCTCTGCAATGGGCAGGGACACCTTCCACTAGACCAGGTTGCTCAAAGCCCCATCCAGCCTGGCTTTGAACACTTTCAGGGATGGGCCATCCCCAGCTTCTCCAGGCAAAGTGTTCCAGTGCCTCACCACAACACTGTAGGTATATTGTGTACAATGTTGTTAACTATGGTGGGAACTATAAAACCGTTTTGCTACTCTGTGTCAGCACTTCTGATGTTTTTTTATCCTGTTAGACCAGAAAGAAAACTCTTTTTTTAAACTTTCAAATTTTATTTGGTTCCTTGTATCGGAACCATGGACTGTCATAGTATGTCAGTCTCCTGTCAGAAGGAGAGATAATTCTCCTCTTTTCCCAAAAAAGTCTTTTCTTGTAATGCCAGAACAGTGGAAATTTTGTATGCCATATAGCCATTATTGTAACAGTTCAGACTCAGTCCATGCTTCAGGTGCCCTTGCTTTTTTACTCATTTGACATTGAAAGATGAGCCCTTTCTTCTCTTCTAATGCAAAAATCAGTGCTACGGGAGTTGGGTGAATTCTAAAATTAGAGATGCCTAATGCTGTTCCTCTCTAAAGAGTGGTATATTGACACCTAGTGAAGAAAGCACAGGTCAGGAAAGCAGCAAGCTAACCAGAAGACAAGTGGGAATCTGAAGTGTACAGACCAGACAAGTGTTCCTCACACGCTCTGCTGCACCGGGAGCGTTCTCTGGAACATCAGTTATAATGGAGAGCTAAGCAGGGAGTCATGGAGCTGTGCAAGACCTTGAACACAGTAGGGAAATGTCACAATCTAAATGTTTCAAAGTTTTTCAGACTATCTTGAGGGTGATATTTATGCTATATAAATAAATATTTTCAACCTGGCCTCCAGACACATCCTGGAACTTCCAGGCTATGTAGCTTTTTCTTAGGAGTTACTGCTGTTCTCATGTCCAAAGTCACTCTTCTCCAGCCCTCCACCTCCTAGATCACAGTCATAAACAGAGAAGTGGGTTTGCTTAGCCCTTATGTACAGCTGGAAGAGTTGACAATCAAACGTGGACCCTGTAAAGGTGGTAGACTTCTCTGTGCTAAGGTCTTTGCCTTCCATCCTTATAGCTGCTGTTAACAGTGGAGCAGATCCATTTGAAACAAGAATAAAAATGAGGTGTAGCAGAAGGTTGCTTGTACAGTTTTAGTTTACCACAGTAGGTTGAGCCTAAGTCTCTACAGAAACTTCTGCTTCAGTGTAAAAATAATATTTTCAAAAATGATTTGCCAGATGTATTTGCACTGATTCTTGGTTCTTTCCAGTGTGAGCTGGAAGGAGATTAGTAGTACTGGTGCTGAGATCAAAGCAATTTGTCTGTTAATGTAAGCAAGAGTAATTGTTCCTGTAAGATGACTTTATCTTAGCCACATACATCCTAAAATTTGCATCTAAAAGGGTGAACCAGAGTCACATTTTTCTTTAGTGTATTTCGACGTAACTGTTTTATTCCCTGTTCCCTCTTGCAATTAATTGAAACCTGGCATTGACAAAGATCCCAGAGTGCGCTAATTGATATAGAAGTATGTAGAGTTTTTGCAGCAAGCGTGGGTAAAACCCTCCCAAATCTTCGTTCGTGAAGTGTAGCCATGATGATGATGTCGAGTTACTTTACACAGTGCCTCAGAGTTCTTAGTTCTTGGTAGATACTTTTTACCCTTAAATTCGAATATTAGAAAGGGATGAAAAGGGACCCTGAGATAACAAGGATAGGCTGAAATTTTCTGAGCTCTTCCTCCCTCTCTCCTCCAGTGTCCGTAGGGAATTCTGCGTGCCTGGTCAGAACTTTGCAGGCCATTATGCCTCCTGGAAACAAGTCTTCCAGCAAAACAGCTTGGACAGCAGGGATGGGCTGCAGTTTTCTAAACTACAGCTGTCTCCTTAAGTGGGATTACTTTGCTGAGTGGTCACGAAGAATGTGTTCTCCCCCTGGAATGTTTTCCTTGTGGGCACACTGTCTCTGTAAGAGGAATTCTCTCCTCTGCTGAGAAGGCATGTACTGTACTCGCACTAATGAGAAACAACAGTTGCAGAAAGTGTATTATGCAGGATTGTAAACTTTGAATATTTATTCAAAGTGAATGGGGTTGGGTGGCAGCCAGCCTAGCTTTGTCATGCTAAAGACTGGACTTGAAATCAACAGAAGGCTACCCTCCCCCTCTCTAAATCAGTGTTTGGTGTGTTTAAACAATGTGCACAGGCTTCATAGACCCGATTAACTGTATTGGTGCCATCTACGTGCTAGTGTGTATCTCACAGAACTTTGAAGGTGCAGTTAAAATAGGGGCAAGCATACACTCCCTAGCACTAACTTAGGGATGTTAGGCTGTATCTGCCCATAACTTACAGTGGTTAATTACTTTATGGTATGCAGTGTGGTTGCCCAAGATTGTTTCTGTAGCCTGTGGTGAAGCCTGTGCTATCCTGTTTTTGCTCTTTGGTACCCAAAAGTAACCTCTTCAGATTGGCATTGATTTATGTTACATATACATGTGCCTGTAGCTTCAGTTCTCAGAGTCTTGCAACGTGGAGAGAAAAGGTGACTAATAAGTGGCATGTAAGGACAGTGTCTTAATTGTACACGACTTTATGGCCTCTTCAGTTTGCATTGGAAAGTCCCAGCTGCCAGAGGAAACCTCCTCTGTCAGCTGTTACAGTAGAATATACGCAAGTACTGCTTCACACATACCAGAGTGGTGCTTGGCAGCTGATGAGGAGAGATGGACACATAGAAACTGAGAAATATCTATCCTTTGTTCCTTGTTTTGAGGATGTATGTCAGGTACCTTTAGGCCACCTGGGAGATGAAGAATTCCCTTCAACTTTTGTCTTCTGTGTAGGCTGGCCTGTAGGTCACTTTTGTGCAATACAGGTATCATTTTTACCTTAGATAATTAGATTCCTCTTTGATTCTTGGAGCCCCTTGCATACAGAGAGGGCACTTTAGTGCTCTACCTTGCGTTTAGTTTACAGTAATAAACAGGGTAGCTGACAAGTCTGGGCAGCACTACAGTCAAACTGAATATGCAACAATAATTGCCAGCAATCTACATTCCAATTGTGAAATAAATCTTTCAACAATGTATTGTGTGCGTCAGACTGTGACTAGAGAGGAAAGCAGTGAACTCCAGTAAGCCTGATAGCAGTCATTATGATCCCAAATAAATCTGAAATGGAAGAAATGAGTCTACATAGCAGCACAGAATTCTGAACAAAAAGAGTAAGTGTATCTCACTGCCTTCAACTCGGGGATGCTATCTGTGAGGGGGTGTTAATTGCCAACTCGTGTACTTTCCTGATATTTTATTCTCTAATGGGATAACTGAAGTTCATGGCTCTTGAGTTCAGTGTGAAGCATCAAGCACTGGTATGTCACAATATACCAAACTTGAGAAATAAGCAGATATAACCAGTCCATCAATTCTGCTTCCTGCCAGTTTCTTCCCCTTCGCTTCCTCTTCGCCTCCCCATTGTGATTCATTTCTTGCCCTTAGCTATTCAGACTTCAATTTTTGTGTAGGTGTTACTTACAAATTGGAGCAGTTTGGGCTAACAAACTTCAGTTTTCTTTCCCGTAAACATTATGGGATGTGTAGCTTTGAAGTGTCAGCCTAGTATGACCTAAACAAATCCATACAGTTTCTTAGTGAATACAAGGGAATTATAGCAAGTTTTTATTGGTGGATTGGGCTTTTTATGTTGTCAGTTCATGCTCACTGAAGGTAGCCTGGCCACTAAGGTCTACTTTAGATTACTTTAGTCTGGCTTTATAGCTGCTCTTAAATTTGTTGATTGTTGATTCAACTGGCTGGGAAAGCAAAATAGTTGAGTTTGCAAAAATAATGCAAGTATCATCTGTTCAGATTGTATGCTTAGCAAGGGTTCCCATCATATGAATGTTAATGACCAAAATGAGTGAATCATTAGCAGCTTCTCAAAGATTATTTTTTAAATGCTGTGTATTAACACTCAAATTTCTTCACTGAGTGCAATTTAGTTGTAACTGAAGTGATACGTGACCAGTAGTGCTCTAATTTTCTACTTTAAAAGTCTTGTCTTGCCTATAGATATGGGTGTACGTTCGTTTTGTTCTGTGAAAGGGCCTATTGTGTTGTATTGCATGTTCTCACAACCCGCTAAAGGTGAGCCAGTTTGGAAAGTGGTGTGAGAGTTGTGTTCCTGAAATAGTTCTAAAATGTGAACTCTAAAGAAAGGGAAATTAAGTTATTGTAGTCAAAAAATGTTTGCTGTTTATTGTTCATTCTTTTTGCCACCCTGATCTTTAGGATAGTTCCTCTTGCACTGCTAGTAAAAAAACCATGTGGCGGGACCATTTCATGTGAAATGACAGAAAGTTTATAACAGTGCCTTACTGGTGGATGTGAAAGACAAGAAAACTTATAGTAATTATGTAATTAGTATTACTATATTAATAATATTAATTAATAATAATTAATAATATATTAAGTATTACTATATTAATAATATAGCAAAAATGCACTTAGTCTCTTTTTGTGCAGGCCTTATAGCTAAGTTTTGAAATGGTGATCTGAATCAGAGAGTATTTAGTGCACATGTATGGCTGTTTTGTGTACTCTGTAGCCTAGTATTATACAAACTTCTCATTGTTGATTAGAGTAGGGAAATGGTGTGTGGTTAAAGATGTCTGTCTCAGTGTAGTAATGCATTGCTGCTAAGAACGAACCTGTAGCCAAAAAAGAACAGTGTGGGGATCCCTACTTTAATGGCAGTTCAGGTAATTCAGACTGGAAGTGTTTTCCTGTCTATCCAGTGCTCTAATACTTGTTAGTAAGTGTGATGCTTTACCTGGTGCCAGTAATGCTCTTCTGAATATATGGATTCTACTTTTACTTCAGCCATTGCCTCCATAGTTTAGCAGGGCCCAAGCTCATCTTACTGAGCAGTGGTTCAGGCCTAGAGCAATCCTCTGGCTGCTGACAAAGTGAATGTTGCAGGGAGGCGTGTAATGCAAATAGTTCTGGAAAATTAAATTGCAAACAGGTAATGTTCTATAGCTACAAAACACTGCAATCAAAAGAAAGGGACCTTACAGCAGAGGCAGTTTTTACACCTTTCCAAGCCAGATAAAGTGTGTTTCCAGGTTTATGGTGCTTTAAGTAGGTAGTGTGTGAAGTATCTTATAACCTGAGCCTTAAGGCTGTGAAATTGCAGGAGGCTAAGGCAAACATGTCCATACGATTGTATTCCAGTGAGGGCTTTGGGTAATTCTGCCTGATTCAAAGGGAATGCATATCATCTTAACTTAAAACCAGTATTTAACTTGTTCCTCTCAAAAGAATCTGATGGGAAATATATATGTAAAAGGGGGAGGGGAATACTTTTGTATACTTTTTTATTTTTTTAAGATTGGACTACGTCTTATTAATGTCTTGGTCCTGTCCTATTCATAGCTGTAGAGATGGCTTTGCCTCCATCTGTAACTGTGTGGCAACTATATAGTTAGTTAATTGGCACAGAATGTCTTTTGGTTCATGAAATAATGGGAAACAAGCAAAGTTTGACCAGCTTCTTCCTCAGCCTGCTATGAACCACAATAAGGGAACACACTGGGTTAACAGGGAAGTGACTGTAGTATGTAATTTTTGGAAACAATACTAGGAAGAAGGCATTTAAACTTAAAACAAGGATGGTCTGTCTTCCTTCTGTGTTTTTGGTCGTCTTGCCTATAGACTGGTGTTACATGAAAAAGAATATTGTTAACGGTTTTCTCATCTGACAGTTGCACAATAGCCATGTAAAGATAAATGTCCCTGTCCGACATAATTGTCTACACCCAGAATGCAAACTGCCAGGCAAACAAATTACTTCTTAATTTGTTCCTAAAATGGCAATGATTTGCATTCATTGTGAGTTGCTGTAAAGCTGCAAGAGCTTATTGGGCTTGTTTCCTTCCTTGACCACTTAAGGGGTGTTTAGAAATGCCCGAGGAAATGCAGCATAAGCTAGGAAGATAAGTTTTGGAGCCCATGAGATGGAGCTTTCTGAATCTGATTCCTCTGGTGCTGTTCTTATGGAGAAGACAAATAAATGGTTGGTTTGTGGTACTGCTAGTTTAGACGCCCTGTGGGTTAGAAGTCAGCCTCAAGAATAGCACTAATGCCATGTTATCTTACCATGAACCTCTAGTTTTTACTTCTAGTACGTGATGATTTTGTTCTGGAACACATGAAGACTAGTTTAAAATGGTGATAAGAAGACTTCAGCTGCCACGCAGTTAGGGGAGTTTTCAAGTCTCTTTCAGGTTTGAGGTGCAGACCCTCATTGAATCGCCTCACTACTACTTGGTAGCTTAAAAAGCTTAGTGTTTAGTGAGATTTTAGAAGAGCTGTATTAGGTTATTTCTCTTCTTATTATGAAAGTTGCTTTCAGCCCTGAAAATAAAAATGGATAGATGCTTTAGAATGATCCCTTAATGGCATAAGAACGTGCTCTTGTTGTATGTAATTTCGGGTTATCCTGTGAGGAATTTGACTAATCTCTTTGTAACTAGCTTCTTTCCTTAGTTCGCTTCAGGTCTAGAACTGGTTGGGGATACCCCTTGAAAGATTTCTTGTGGTCTTATGTATTGCTTAGCCAAAAAAGAATTAGTCTTTATGCTGGAATATGTCTCCAATGCATTTACTCTAGCAATAAGGAGGTCCAGAATATGTTTCAGTGTAATGTGGGACACTTCAGATGGTTGGTTACTTAGGATTCCTCAGGAAATGATGAAACTGAATTTAGCTGAAGTATACTGCCTGTGTGTCCTGCCTGATTATAGCCAAAAAAGGCAACTGGTTAGATTCTGGGAGTTGCAGAGGCAGGAAACTGTGTAATGAAGGGTAGAGCACAGCTGTTGCCTTGCCAAACCTGATACAACTCTGGACACAATTGAATTTTTTTTTTTTTTTTTTTCTCCCCATCTTCCCTCCACTCCCTTCTTTTAACCCTTTGACCAAAACCTGCAGATCATACTCTTGCTGTGTCATGAAATCCCAGTGTCTTCTCTTTTTCCTATATACTCTGTCAGGCTTACTGCTTTAGGGTGATCTTGGGCTCTTTTGACAACTCAAGTTTTTCATGGCAGTCTTGAGATTCCTACATCTTATTTCTTCAACAAATCTCTTCATCATGTTCCCATTAAAATCTCATTTTTCAGTGAAAATATGAAAATCCAGGGAGGAGCTGCTCTGAGAATCACCATTGTGGTGGCTAAGGTGCAAGTGTCAATGACCTTGTGGGGAAGGAAAGATGAGGTGAAGTGTGGGACAGCTGCTTGGCATATCCTGTAAGACTTAAGACAAAGATTTTAAACTCAAGTTAAAGGAAATGATTATTTATAGAGTAATTTTCTCTGTTTGCTAAAGAATTTTTGACTGAAGATTTAGCTATCCATACAGTCTCTGGCACAAACTTACATCCCACCTACAGTGATACGTTTGTTGAAAGGAATTTCCCTACATGCTTACAAATGACTGGTGTGGGCATTTGTGCCCATCATTATAGCTGATGTTTTTCTGGCTTCATTCACTGCTTGCTAATGCTGGGACTCAATATCCATTGTTGATCTCGTGCATAGTTTGGGAATTGAGCTGCTTCTGTCCTGCTTTCAATACTTTTCTGTCTGCAGTACCTCCAGTCAAACTTCACTTACTTGATTTGTTAGTTTGTAAATATGTGTATGTTCAGTAGAAAAGTTAGCCTATAGATCCTGAAGGCCTTCTGTGACATGAGTACTGTTCTTTAGGTGGTAAAGAGCTCTAGTTTCTACCCAGGTTATGAAAAACATATATTGAGGACACTGGTATCTTTGTGTGGAAGGATCCAAGAAGTTATGTTTATGGGATCTTGTAAAGAGGCTGCTGTTAGATGGTTAATGAGCCTTGACGCATGCAGTCCTTTTCTGATTGAAAGGATTTCTGAATGGCACTAATAAAATTGCTGCTTTATAAACTGGAAAATCCCTGGCCATAGTGTTCTGGTTTTCATGAAACACTAAATCAGAGGTGCGGTTTTTTGAGCATGCTGCCTTGCTCCCTCTTGTAGGGGTACAACTCTCTCCTTTCTCTGACCACAGCTTCATAGAAGGATCCCAGTATAGGATTTTTAGCTGTAGCAGTTCCTGAACACAGATTTATTCTGTTCCTGTCTTGGAGGTATTTTACCACTGAATATTATGTAGGGGAAAAAAAAGAAGATAGAAACCAGTGGGCTGGGTATTACTACTAAGCTGGTGATGGAAAGTATCTAATATCAGTCTTAACTGGTGTCTTCAAATTGTTACAATCTTTTAGAAGCAAAGTGCACCTCTAGGCTGTCTAGACTGGTAGTTGTGGTATTTGATTTATAGCTTATCAGAGTGAGATACAAAGCACAAATGTTGATAAAATATTTATGATTATATTTCTGAGCTAATATATCTACAAGTACAGCAGTGAAGGGCTAATCTTGAGTGTTACTGACATAGTTTCTGATGCTATAAGGTTTGGCACGAGTTGTTTGATACTTGCCACTTCAATGTGCTTTCTCTTTTCTGCCAAATAATGACTTCCAAATGCTTAACGGTTGGTCGGTGCTTTGTTGTAGTTTTTTTTTTTTTTTTTAAATCTGCTTGCTAGTTTGGTTTTTTCATCCACTTGGCAAGCAAAATCTTGACCTTATTGGAAGTTTGACAACTTTAGCAGTGCTTACTAACATGAAACTAAAGGAGGGGAGGCATGCTCTGATGACCAAGGATTCAGAGTACTTAGCATGTGCCTGCCTGCCTGTCTGCCTCTAGGAATCTGCAAGGCAACTTAAAGCTTTAAAAATCTCTTCTTTTTTTTTTTTTTTTTTTCTCCCTTCTCTTCACAGGTCCCCAATTTTAAACCAAAATGGCACAAAGAGATGCAGATAAGTACCTTTATGTGGACAAAAACATCATTAATAACCCACTCACTCAGGCTGACTGGGCAGCTAAGAAGCTGGTATGGGTTCCCTCAGAGAAGAATGGGTTTGAGGCAGCTAGCCTGAAGGAAGAAGTAGGAGATGAAGCAATCGTGGAACTGGCAGAGAATGGGAAGAAAGTGAAAGTAAATAAGGATGACATCCAGAAGATGAACCCCCCCAAATTCTCTAAAGTAGAAGATATGGCAGAGCTGACATGCCTGAATGAAGCTTCTGTGCTTCACAACTTGAAGGAGAGATACTACTCAGGACTGATCTATGTAAGTAATCGTGTCTGTTGGGGTAGGAATTCTTGATTACATAGTATGTGAACTTACTGTAATCACTTTACTCCTAAATATGTGTGTTAACCTTTCATTGCCCCTATATGCAACTCCCACGTGACTTAGCTGTTTCTCTCTACTGAAATTTTTTTCACTAACCTATGCCAACCCCCCTCTAGTTAATATTGAAGCTTTCAAGGAATGCTATCGTAAATTTGCCTTTAATGTTTTAATGTCTTTGTAAAATGTTTTGGATGCCTTTTAACTTTCTTTTTGCAAGAAACAAGAGCAGTTGGGTAGTGGTAAACAGTGAGTCTGATCTGAGCTAAGTAATAATTAAAAATAAAGTCCTAATATAATATTCTGAGGGATGAAGAAATAGTGGATGTTCAGTATTTTTAGGCACTATGAAATCTTCACAGTGTATTAGAAGGTCTAGTAAAATAAATTGTACTAAAGGGTAAATTCCACATGTAAACATGTATCTTACTATAGACCTTGAAGAAATTTTTCCTAAGTTCCCCACCGCAATTCTTGTACTGCCAAAATCTAAAAACTGACTCTTGTCATATGGAGAAGACAACATAAGTAAATCTCTGCAATGTCTTTTTGTGTATATGGAGTGGTTTTTTTGAATGCTAACTACTTTATCATCCCTGTAGGACTATAGTCTTTCATATCGTCATCTTATGTGGAAGCTATAGATGTTCTCTTCTGCCCTAACAGGGACTGATGGTAACTAAGACACCACATAGCAGGAATTCACTCTAGCTGTACATCTTGGGTAGGAATTTTTGTGAACTGTTGCCTTCTAAACTGAGGAGCATGAACACAAGTGAGAGGCTTGTGACTGGTTCTTTGGCTTCTACTCTTTTGGAGTGTCATGAAAGCAACTCTTGCAGAATTTATCAAAGGACATCTAAAAGATGCAGAGCTGATATGAATTTAGTCTGACTCCCACAGTCTTATGTCAGAATTTGAGAGCTAATATGATTGGAGGTTGCAGTTGATTATTCTTGTAGTTAACTACTGCTATTATTGGTCTATTGGTCTCAGAGGGAAGAATCTTGGTATTGAGATGAAATATGATGTGCAAGATCATGTGTAACATTTTTAGAATAGGAAACATTGCTAGTTTATGTAGTAAGTTGTGGATAATAATTCAGTAGTATCTCATTCTGTTGCACACTGCAATGGACTATTTTACGTATCTTGCAGGACATCCTCTGAAATTTCCGACATAGTCTGTGACTGAAATAAATTGAGTTCTTCTAAGTGGATTGTAAGAAGTATTAAAGTCTCCACACCCTTCACCCAAGAAAACCTAGCATAGTAATTCTGTATTACAGAATTTTGGTCTTGCCAAAACTGTTTCTGTGCACTTGTGAAATGGACTGATCTCACCTGTCAGCAGTTTTCAACAAGTCAGGAGATTAATGTGAAGGCTTAAAATACTTTTATTGAAGTGGCTGTTAGTTCATCATTAATCCGCTTGAAGAAAGGGAGTACACACAATGCATCTCTAGCATAAATGTCTCTCATCACAAGCATAGTTTAGTTCTACTCTTGTCCCTTCTCTCTTATTTTCCATCAGGGCTGCATGTTTTTATCAGATTTTTTTTTTCTTTTTTTAAACTTAATTTTTCTGTCTTTCCATCCTGTAAAAGGAATGGGGAAGTCTTATCACTGGTTTAGGCGAGGAGTGTCAAGTAGTCCAAGAACTGAGAGTTTGAGTCTGACACCAGTTTGCTGTTTCCATATGCACATTGGTTCTGTGCTGAGGTGACTTGCTAGTAGACTGGATTTCATATTTACCCTTTCTTAACCCTTGATCCCTTATCAGAACATCATTTTCAGGTTTTGTGTTGCTTACCTGAACCTTCTAGTTTATATTCCATGTGAAACTCAAAACTCAACCTTACATATTCTGGTTATTGTATTGAAGCTAACACTTGTTGGAAAATAAATTTTCTGATGCTGCCAACTTTGTGCTTTGCTGTAGATGGTCCTTTCAACTCTTCAGAGCTAGTTTAGCAGTTAGAAAAACAAAACTAGTTCCAGTTTGGCCTGTATGTCACTAGAAATAGTTAGAGAGGTAATGCCAGAATTCTATTTTGAGATACTAATGTCTGAGACAAAGTACAGATTTCCAAGCCAGCTATGCTTATAATAGGTAAGCCTTGGGTTCAATTCAGGGATTTATGTATGTAAGTCTTGTACTTCAGTGGGATGTAGATGACTTGTCTTTTCTGTGGTAGGGCTGGCAGCTTCTGCTCAATACAACTCAATGTGCTTCCTGTATAAAACTGTCAGTGAGCTTGACCAGCAGTCGTGACATGGTGGTCTCACTCAGTTGCATGTCCCAGCCATGCCTCTCTTTATTAAACAGAAATATCACCTCACACATCAGAGATCATTATACTGTGTGGAAACTTCCCTTAGGTATTTCTCCCCGCAGCCAGAATGCTGGAAGAAAGTGGTGGCTTCTTCCTGCATACTTCCTTCATGACTTCATCACTTTAAGTGAAATTAACATCTTTAATTTTCTAAACCGCTGCTCTCATCCCTGAGATTGCTTCAGACCTTTGCACTATACTTACTTGAAAAGCAACAATTACAATTTGTCAGAGAACACAGCCATGAAGGGTCACACAAATACAGAGAAGAAAATTTATGTTTCTTTTGGACTTGTGTGTACTGTGAACAGGTTGCTCTTAACCTTGACTCCTTTTTACCTCTTGATCCTGCTCTGTCTTCCACTAGTGTAGTCAAAGGTCAGGAAAGCACTTCCAGACTTTCAGCTGATACTCTGTGCTGTACAAGTACTGTTGGTCTTGATGGAGATCTCGATAAGGCTGAGGCCAAAGAAACTAGCATTGCCAGGTTGGTTCTGTAAATTCCTTTAAACTGTTTCCTTCAAGCACTACCTGAAACCTAAACTGACTAGAATAGCTTCTGGAACTTTAGAAGTACTATGCCAAAAGGTTTTTAGCCAACTTTCATAGTTTTCCACTTTGGAAAGAGATTTAATATTTTCGGTAAGCCATTAAAATATTTTTAAAAAGTGAGGGGAAGAAAAAGAGTAGGTCTGGAAACATCCTGATAGTTTATACTGAGGTATGGAAAAGGAACCTTAAATATCTGTAAAAACCTTCCTTCCTGGGGTACATGGAGTGAAAACTATATCTGAATCCGTTGCATAGAAGAGTGAACTAGTTACTTAACATTAAGCCAGCATGTAGAAAATTTGGATATAAAACCACAGACTGTGTAGTAGATGCTATTTTCACCCTTCTGATCACTGCAGTCTAATCCTTACCTTTATCTAGCTAAGGAGCTAAATCTGATTAAGTACTCTCTGTGCTCCTTGTGGAGAAATCCTTACCACTCCAAAGCACTCCTTCATTGAGCAAAGAATAGAAGACATGTTGACAGTACAAATAAAAGTACCAAATGTACTCTCTTCTGGTAGCACTGCAAGTTGCTGTAGAAAGCAGCTCATCTCCAGATGTTTCTAACAGCTGCTTCTAAAGTTGACAGGGAACTAGGACAGCTCTAAATCCCAGGAGCAAGGCTTGGAATGCTATTCTTAGAATATCTAGGAAATATATAAGAAGTCTCTGCTTCTCCTATACCCCTTGCAAGTACAAAGTTCATTGGGCCTTTTCTTTTAGGTATTCAGGTCTCTGTTTTTTCGTTTGTTGTTTTTTTTTTTTTTTTTTTAAAGAAACTTAGTATTTTCACTGAAATTATTTTGATAGTTGTATTCCATTAGAACTGTACAATTTGTGCCAGTAGAAACCAATTGAGAAATGGAGGTTTGCTGTCATAGATCAATGAATTAAGCATTTGAAATTAATTAGAAGTAAACTTTGGCAAATATTGCCGACTGTTTGAGGATGCAATACTTTTGAATTGTTTTCTGTATTGACTGCTTCAGAACTACGCAGCATTAATGACCTTATGGTTTGAATCTAGCTCTAGTTATACTCATTACATTACAAATCAGGAAAGTGTTCAGGCTGGAAGACTCTTCAGGAGGCCAGGTAATTCAGGTTCCTGTTCAGAACAGGTTAGCACTGAATTTGGTCTAGTCCAGTGGTCTTGAAAACAGAATTTTAATTTTAGTAACTATTTGACTTGAAGTTTCATTGAGTTGTAGTTGATCAATTACTGGAAAAATCCATAGCAAACATGAGGCAGAACAGAGTTAAAATAAAAAAAAAATGTAAAAAATGAACCACCTTATACAATGAAATGGCACTTGACCTGAATATTTTGTGAAAGGGACTTTGAAAGGAAGAAAAGCCAGCCCTAGTGGACTGTTAATTAGCCAGGGACCAGCCCAGTGATATCAGTGTGACTAATGTATCAGTTGATGCTCTGTGCATACTTGGAAAAGTTGAGTACTGGTCAAGTTCAAATGACACTAGGTGTTACTCAGATTCTAATATTGCTTAGTGGGAAGCATCCCACATAGCATCACTGGAAGAAGTATTTTAAAAAACACTGTTCAATTTGTTTATTTTTCCAAGTGATATACTGTTAAAATATGAAAGTACACAACACTTTTAAGGCTTGTCTTTATTTGCTGGGGCGTTTTCTTTTCAGACCTACTCGGGCCTGTTCTGTGTGGTAATCAATCCTTACAAGAACCTGCCCATATACTCAGAAGAAATAGTGGAGATGTACAAAGGCAAAAAGAGACATGAGATGCCCCCTCATATCTATGCCATCACAGACACAGCCTACAGGAGTATGATGCAAGGTAAGTGCTGACTGAGGTAATGACTCTTGCTGAAATCACAAATCAAGGTTGCAGTCAAAACACTGTAGAACAACTCACCTCTATCAAAAGGCATTGTTGCCCCCTCTGTCCTGGCTTGCAGTCACCTGACACCTAACACCTACTTGATACCAGCTTTTGTGTTCAGGTGAATACCTTTCCCCTGCTCTAATGAACTGAAGAATCTTATGAAGCATCTGGTGAGAGCTAAAATTCTCATGAAGAACAGGCTGATGTGAATGCAGGGGGTTCAGAGAAAGAAAAAGAACTGAGGTAGCAATTCTTCTTCTCAGTGATGAGCTTACGGATTGAGATGGCTGTAGGTGGGCAGGTATATTGATTGATAGTGGCTTTTAACAAAAGCCAGCTTAAAATCCAGTTGTACAGTCTGGTTGGGTGAAACAAGCTTAGTATAACCTGTATTTTGAAGTGTGATGGTCAGTGGAGTTTTACTGATTAAGAGTTGTTTGGTTATGTTCTTACTGTGTTATGGATAAAACTTACTATCAGGACATATTAAAGATATCTGTTGGCTTGTCATGGAATAAAAGAAAGCAAGCAGATGTACTTTTTTCACCCCTACTCCCATGTATACAGCTGAGAATTAGAGAACTCTGTATATTAGCTGCAGCTTGTTTGTCACTTGAGGACTTTTAAATATGGAGCTGTGAATGTCCTGTATGTATCTGTCATTCTGAGAGGAGGTCTTTTACAGAGTCAGTGCTTGTGTTTGACATACTTGGAGATCATTCAGGTAAAGAGGTATTTTGTGCTTTTCTTCCTATTTGTAGATGGGTTTTATGAAGAGGCATGCTTTGTAAGGTTTTAAAGGGTGTAATAGACAATTTGATTTGGCATGACTTGTATGGATGTGATTGCTCCGTTATTTTTTGATGACTGGAAATGATTAAGGTGTTTGTCTCTCCTAGGTCCTGTAATTAGCTTCACATTTTTCAACAATGGTCAGATATAATAAAATCATGCTTTGAAATTCTCATTAGACTCAGTTTTAGAGTTCTGCTTTTCACCTGCCCTCACTCCCACTTGCACCTCCAAGCATAGGAGGACTATAATATTACAGGTTCCCAGAGAGGGAAGGGAGCAAGAAAATCTACATCCACGTACCTGTGTTAGTGGCTTCAAACAAACTTGGTGTGGAGAAGGCTGAGAAAAGTTGCTGAAGCATGATGCCATGCAGAGCAAAGTGCAGGGGTGAGCTAATGTGATGGATCAGTTCATCTGTATTTGTAAAAGCCCGAGGTGGGGAGGTATGGGCATACAAATGTGCTGCAGTGGACTGGTGGAAGGATATTGATAGTGATTTGTTGAAGATGTGTCAGGTCTTGAAGAAATACAGCTGTATTTCTGGTGTGTTACTCTGAAATGAATACTGTATGCGGAAGAAAAAAACTATGAACCTTTACCTGTATAGGACTTCATTTCCCTCAGAGAAAGACTGCATCTGCCATGAAGGACAAGAAAATATGCTCCATCTATACTACAGTTGGCAGAATATTGTCCATAAACCTCATGCGTTACTTCTTCCTCCGCTCACGCCCACTCCTTGTCAACTTAAGTACTAATTTGTATTTTTCTTAAACAAGCTATTGACTTAACTGTACCAAAGTTATTGTTCCCTAAAAAGAAATCTTTTCTGATTAGAATCAGAAATTGTTTCTTTGGCTTTGTTAAAAGGAGACTGAAGAAGTCCTTTTCCCTTATAGACAACAGTTAAACCATTTGAAGCTGCATGTACATGCATTTTATCCTTCTGCCACACACAAATATAACTTGACAGGGATGAAGATATCCAACCAGCTGCAATTCTGCAGCAGGGGACAGGTGACCTTTCCTGGTCTGCTGGTGGTTAAAGCCAGTGCTTATCTACATGGGTGTTTTCTTTCCAGTTGAAAGAGAGGATGTCTCCACCAGACCACTGCTTGAGTGATACCTAGAACTCAGAAATCCTAGCCTTGACTTGCTTTGTTTTACAAAGCTGAGGAATGGCAGCCCTACCTCTGTTTTCCAAGCATGAGAAAGTTGCTAAATGCTCTGCTGGAATGTTTACCTTTTCCAGAACAGTTCTAGCTATGCAATATTTTCATCAGTATTGACAATCTAGAGGTTTGCCCCAGGTGCTCTGTGCCTAGTTTGAGGTACCTTGTTGCTGACTTTTTGGAATGTTTGTTCGATGTGAACATCATTCCCAGTTAGCTTTAGAACTAGCTTGCTTTGACCTGTTTAAGTTTTGAGAGGTTTTTCTGTGTGGCTTCACATGTGCATTTGTGTCCTAGCAAGACCCCTTGAGATTGTTTTAGGATTATTTGCTGCCTTATTCCTGTGTTGCAAAGGGTAACAGTAACATTCCCATGTCTGCTACTGTGAGTGACGGAGAGTGGACAGTAGGTTGTTGCAGAGGTCCTGGCTGGCCTCTGGAGCAATGGGAAGGAACATTCCTATTCCACTGTCTCGGCTTTGCTCAGCAGTGGGGGAGGCTTGGTTCAGCAGCCAGTGGTATGGCAGGAATCCGTACAGAGAATAGAAGATGAAAGGGTCGGGTGCTCCACATGAGCCAGAGGCATTTAGGATTAGGCTGCCTTCCCTAGGTTACTTTCAGAGCCCTGAAGGTTGGGAATCCTTCATGGTTTAGAGAAGGGTAGCAAGCTGTTGACTCTGACTTCTGTCAGCATGGGGTATAGTTATCTCTTAAGCTGACAAAGTGGAAATCTTAATTAATCTTAATTAATTTGGACTCCTTTTTTTTTTCTTTTTTTTTTTTCCCTGTCAATTTATGGTATTTGAAAAGCAAGCCTTTCAAAGGGCTGGTTCCTCAGGAAAGGAATTGGGAAGGGTCGAGGAAGATGAGAGCTTTGTTCCAACCTCTGCTAATCCAAAAATTAAACTTTTTTAGGCATCTCTGCTGAGCTGTGGGTGAGCTTATACCTCTTTGTGTCTACTGATTACTCCACTGACCAAAGTGTAGCACTTAGATATTTCAAGAGCTTATATTACTTTTTGTTAATTTTCACTAAAAGTACTTTCTTGAAGCAGTGAAATGGTGGAGGACTTGTTCAAAGTAGGTTGTGTGTTGTTTGGGATTTTTTTGTTTGTTTGTTTATTTTTTGGGTTTTGGTTTTTTTTTTTTTTTCCCCTTCCTTTCTCTTACCCAACACTTTGACACTCAGAAATCAGATGAGAACGTTATTTTGCTGCACGGTAGTTGGAGAACCTTCCTGTGCTTCAAGTGCAGAACTCTGAAAAAGGTGCAACATTTTTGCTTTTAGAGAAAACAACCATTTGTCTTAATGTTTTTAGTCCCTGGATACCAGAAACCTCAGGTCTGCTTTCAGAAGAGTTACTCTTCTGGTGCTGATGATTGAAGCGTAGTGCCTGCAAATGAAGAGGTGTCTTGAGCAAATAAATTGTTATTCTAACGCAGCAGATGTATACTGAAGAGTTACGTTCTTTATCTCAATTCATAGTCTCCAGGGCCTCAGTTTAAAAAAACATCTTTTAAAGCTGTTAAACAGCACCTGTTTTTCTATTTGGGACCCATGTAGGGAATTTTCTGTGTCAAATAGTGATAGAAGCTGAAAATGTCATTGGTATCTGGAGCATGCCATTCGTTTTAATGCCCTGAAAAGTATCTGAAACTTCTTTAATAGATTAGGTCAGTATGGTTATTCTGGTCTACAGACCTGTTCAACAAAGAGATAACTAGGAGAGGTAATAGGCAGCACATAGCTAATGCACATACTCCATCTCTTATCCAGTTTTCCCCACATGTTGTTGTAGGGCTCCTAATGTTTCACCTAACAATACGCTAAAAATCATTGTGCAGTGTTTAAACTCTGGACTTTGGTGGACTAATCTGCAAAGGAGGCTGTGCAACCAGCACCTTGAAGGTGTTCACTTGGGTGTTTAGATAGTCTCTGCTTTTGGTGTTTAAAAGAAAAAAGTCTGAAGCACAGTAGCCTTATTTTTTTGTGACCTTGTTATATTAAGGGACAAAACATAGTGTGAGGTGTTTTAAGACAAATCACTGGCTGTTGTAGATCCTCAAATGCACTCAGGACCAGCTGTGATTTTCACAACAGTCCTCTAGATCTGCTTCTATAGAATAGAGCCCTTCAAGTGTTTTACTTGTAATTCTCAAATGTTTGCATGTTTGTTTAAGTTTCCTAGCCAGCAGAACACCTCTGTTTTAATTTGCTTGCTGCCAAGTCATTTCTCAGCTTGCTTCTTAGCACTGGTCTGCCGTGCTGCACTGCGTACTGCACTGTCCCAGAGTGCATCCTTCTCTTCTGTGCAATATTCTGTGACTGCTTATCAGTGTAGACCTGCTGAGATTACGTAGAGGCACACATGTGTCTCTCTCAAGTTCCACATAAAGGCCTAGTTCTATTTCCACTAAACCCAAAAGAATATAGCCTGTGGTTTCACTAGTTTGTTTCCAAGATTTGCTTAAATTTTTGATGCAAAGGACAACATTAAATTTAATTACCAGTTATGGAGAATATTCATTTTTATGGTGTTTGGATACAATTGACAAGAAGATATGTATGTTTCTCATTTTCTCAAGAAATATTTTAAATGCTTTGAATTACTTGAGATTTCTAAACGCAGCTCTCAAAATCTGTCTCAAAGTGTGGTTTTCAATAGAACAAGAAGCTAAAGAGGAATCGGTTGCCCACTGGTTTTTTAGTACTTACCACACCCTTTTTGCTTCATTCCTGTAAACCAGAGCAGGAGCTCCCTGGCAGTCACTTATGTAATGGTTCAGCCCTTGCTGTCAGTTCACCGTTTTAGTATCATGAGCTGCCTGAGCTTTTGCAGGCTGTATACCAGTTTTTCTTTTCTGTCAGAACTTCATAAACATTTGTGTAACCTAAAATTACAGCCTAACTTGTTTTCTACCATCTCCAGATTCAGTTTAGGAGGGCTAGAGAAAGGGATATGGGCTCTAGTCCAAAAATGTCTTGGGGGAATAAATATTTGCATTTGACCCAGTAGGACATATTTCATTTTTTGGAATGAAACTTATTTTTCTCCTTGTGGCTGTCCTCGAACTTCAACTAATATCTTGGCACTGCAGAGTTCCTGCCAACTCAAGTGATGTTTGGTTTTTTGCTTTCCTTTTTTTTTTTTTTTTTTTTTTTTTTTTTTTTTTTTTTTTTTTTTTTTTTTTTTTTTTTTTTTTTTTTTTTTGTTTTTTTTTTTTTTTTTGTTTTGTTTTGTTTTTTGTTTTTTTGTTTGTTTGTTTTTTGTTTGTTTGTTTGTTTTTTAATCTTTCAGTTCTGTTGTGGTCTTGCATATGCTGTGTTTGTCCTTTGATTTCTTTTTTCTCTGTTTGTACTGGAGTTTTGAAAGTTCTCTATAATGCATTCCTTAAATCATAATGCAAAAACAGGCTCTTGGGCTCTGTGCTGGTGTTCCCCTGGAGAGTTTTTGATCCTGCTCAGACCAGCATCTATGTTAAAGCACCACACTGAACATTCTTGATTAGATCTGATGCCAGTGGGGTTGTTCTGTGTAGCACAGTGTGTTAGGTGCCTGAGGCTCCTGTGTCAAGAGCCCTGAGGAAAGGACATGGGTTGTAAGATTATGTTGATATCGGATGAGAATTTAGAGCAGGCAGTAAGGAGCTGAAAATACTGCATGGTTGAAGCACTTAGATGCAGCTAACACTAACTCTTGCCTTAGGTCAACTCTCTGAGTTGGTCAGCCAGCCGGTTGCCTAAGTTGGGCTGGAGGCATTCCCCGGGATGCTGGGGGAGCAGTGTAGTAACGGGAACTAGGAGGGCCAGGCCATCCTGCCAGACATCTGTGGTTAGGAGGTGGGTGGTGCCATGGAGCTATGGTTAAGCTTTTAGCCTTAATGAGTCAGCTATAGGCAGGAGACTGCAAGCCAAGCCTTCGCCTTTCAGCTCCACTTCCTCTTAGCTGGGGAGATGATGTCACCATTGTGTGAATGCTATATTACTTCTCCTTTTATGGAGATGAACAGGCTTGAAATGGGAGTCACTCATGCAGAGGAAGTGGGTGATAAGGGCCTGGTAGGATGTTCTGTAACTGAGATGGGGAGCTTAAATTGCACATTCCCTGCTAGCCTCCCAACCTTTTTCTTCTCCTCCCATCCCAAAACATTTAAAAACAAAATTCAAAAGTTTGGAGCTGTATTAATTTATCAGTTATACCAATATATTCGACCACAGCAGTTCAGCATTCATTCAGACTTGTCTTGCAGTAGAATATTTGGTGGAGGACTTTCTATGTACAAGAAGTCTCTCTTGTAAAAACATATTTTGATTTAATTAAGTTTTTAGTGTATGCTGAAGCAGTCAGCAGTCTAAAATGCAGTCTTTTATTCTTGGACTGAAGAAAGTCAAGAATGAGATATTACGGATTTTTTTACATAGTAAAATTAATCGACTGATTTTTCTACAATACTGCTATATAGTTTAAATTTGAAAGATGTTTTACTTCCTGAATTTCTGGATGCTTGAGGCTACTGCATCTTATGATCACTTGAATATTACGGTGATGAGACCTAAAGAAGTGCCTGTATAAAAAGCTTTCCTTGTCAGCTGGTTTGAAATACAGAACTGTTGCTATAATTAACTAATGAGTTGTTATTCTGGTTTGTTTTTAATAAGTGACTCTGTTTAGGATTGAAAAGCAGATGCAGATTTCTTTTAATCAGGCGTTTCTTGATTGTGTTATTATAAGCAACTGAGTTTATGGTACCCAGCACATTCTCTTTTGCTTAGTAGGTTGCTTGCACAACTAACAGTGAAGTAAAGGCAAGTGCTGACTGTTGTTGTACAGTACACCCATGTTGAATTATCCTTTTTTCTAAAAGAAAAAAAAAAAAGGGAGGTGGAGGTGGCCTCTTGCCTGGAAAACTGAATTCTGATTCGTGATGGCTCAAGTCAGTATGGAGAATGAGTATCAGCATTTAAAACAATTCTTAAATGGAATTGTATCTGAAAGTTATGCTTTGTATGTGTTAGCTCTTTGGTCGTCTCCAGTTTCCTGTTGCTCAACACAGTATTTGAGTTGTCTGTACACAATTAGAAGAATTCCAGCTATCCCAATGACTGCTGTTTTGCAGTCCTGGGAAAGAATTTCCCCCAGATTGCAAACAGGAATGTTGCCTTTTATGGCAGTGTCTGCAGGCTCCTGGTGACTTGCCTGCACTCGCAGGTACGTTCCTGCTGACTTAAAGCAGAGGTGACTAAGGCAGCTGCAGTGGGCCACCAGCAAAGTATGTTGGGGGAGGAGGACTTCATGCCGAGAGGATTTTGCAAACTGTCTGTGGCTTTTCCTGCCTGAGCACCTTTCAACACCTTGGTCTGTGCTGAGGCAGGGAAAAATCCTGTGCTTGCCCCTTTGTGACTTCCTAGGGTCACTCCAGGGTGCTGCTGCTACCTTGTCTCACTGCAATGAGGCTTGAAAGAACTTCTCAACTAAGTATGAGAAAACTTCGCATGATGAAGAAGTGTTTGGTACCAAAGAACTTCTTGGTATTATCTGATGTTGATCATCTCTTTTTCTGTTGGGCAGTTAGTTTATCTATCTGCCTACCAGTATTCTTTTGCTGGATCCTCTGGAGGACAGGGAATGGGAAGGCATGTGCTATTCAAGTGCTTGGAGCTCCACTGCCTATTTGAGGAGGCCCAGCTCCAATTCCAAAATCAGAGCTGGCTACCAGCTCTAAGGAACATGTTCTTTGGAGTTATCTTTTTAAAGACTTTTTGTTTTCTCTCTAATCAGCTTCTTAGAAGAGCCTCTGTAGTACCTGAATGTGAGTATATTTTCTTGGACAAATGGACTACTTGTTTATAATCAAGCTTTTGAAAGATAGATGTTATTCAGAAGCACATTCTTGTCCTTTCACATAGCTGCTTTGCAATTCAGAATTATGCCCAGGTGTTGCACTACCAAAGAATACATTTCCTTAGGCCATCCATAAATGAGTCATTAGTTATTCCCCTGATCCACCCTCAAAGTGCCCAGTCATGCAGAGGGTTGGCATGTGCCTTCTGAACCCTTGACCCACTGAGAACCTTGAATATGTGGGGCCTTTGGAGCTGACTAACACCTACTCTTGACCTGTCCCTCAGCAAAAAGAGTGCATGTCTCAAAGGCAGTGAATAAAATTCAGTGCTTGAAAAAATGAATATGCCATGCAAGTAAAGCTGCAGTATCTAGCTTTGGAGGCTTAAGAATTTGCCGGGCCAAAACAGTTTGAGTGGTGATTTTCTTCTGCTTGCTTTCTTCTAGACTTGGGGCTGATCAGCTTTTTCTGAGAACATCAGCAGGGTAATGACAGGTAGCATTCTGGGTATTAACAGGAAAAAAGCTGTGTTATTTCCTCTCATTTTTTTATGCTTATTTATGTACAATCAGTTTTCAGAAAAGAGCTTAAGAGCAGGAGTTGTGTTGCTGTAGCCTGTGAACCTAATGCTTACATTATTGGTTTCAGAATAATTTAGAAGATGGAATCTCAAATTTGGCAGGTTTGCCAGCTTTCCTTGGTCCATGAAAATATGTCCAAAGGCTAGATATACTCCTCTCTTTATAAACTGAGTATATAGAAGATTTTTCTTGATGAATATGGCATTCTTGACATCAAAACTGAAATTCTAAGTACACTGGCAGCGGCAGTGTTTAAGAGTACAGAAAGTGGTTTCAGATACTTGAAATCTATCAAAGTAGAAAGCCTTCCCTAATTACAACTCAATCTCTTTAGCTTGCACAAAGCAACTTGAGTGGTGACTTAATTATATTGTCTGAAGTACTCTCTGGTGGGAAGAATACTGAGTGCACTTGGTTTCTCTAAGCTGGGGGAGAAAGGATTAGGAAGAACTAGTAGCTAAAATATGGAGTCACATACATAAACATACTTATGGTTATGAATTGCTGAAATAATTTATTAGAGCAGTCCAGTGAATTGTGTACTCTCATGGATGGTTGAGGCTTGCTTTCTCTTTCTTCAGAGAAACGCAAAATTGGGACTCAGTGGAAAAAGTGGAGTTAACTGAAATCTGGCCGCTGTTGTGTTACTGAGTTTCTTAAAGTGGATGATCTGATGGTCCTCTACTCTTGTTTTAAAAGCAGCGAAACACCAAAAATCAAACAAAACAAAAAAAGCTGCAGCCTAGTGGGGATTTTAATGACACAGTGTGTGCTGTGAGTGCCCCAGTGGCTCTTGTGGACTGTCAGTGAATGACTTGCTGTGCCCATCTGTTCCATGGTTGAACAGGTCGTTCTGCCCTTGTGATGACTGCAAGCCACTAAGGCTGTTCTGGTATAGGTACAACCACTCGCTAGTCTTCCCACTGCTCCCAGCTCATTCCTGGTGCTGTGGAGAAGGAATAGGATGCAACTGGGGTGGGTGGCAGGTGGGCACAGGGACGGGGGGATAAATGAAAGGGGAAACCAAGGCAGAATCAGGGGGCTGTGTTCACAAAGAAGTGATGCAAGAGCTGTGGAATGAAGGTATGGGGGAAGTCAGAAGTATGCATAAGCAAGAGGAATCATAGGTGAAAGCTGAAAGGAGAGTAAAGATGTGGGAGAAGATATTGATGAATAGGCTGGATGAATTAAGTTCTGTAACTGGAAAGATACCTTCCACAACTGGGAATTGAACAGAGGCATTGGTATGTCTGGTGGTATGTCAACACAAAAAGGTTTCTACTGCTGCCAGCTGCTGTGTTAATACAATAGGGGATGGTGCAGTCAACTCTACAGGATGTTGACTGCTGCTCATTGTCATAGTTTTCGAGTCCATGCTGTACAAAACAAGTAACAAATATTTCTGACTTAAATTCAGGTGTTTGTTTTGCAGTGAAAGTCTGTTTGATGTGAGTCTTTGGCACTTTGGGATTTGTAACAATTGATGTCCCACTTCCCCTCTCCCCCTTCCATTTTCACTGCTCTACTGATAGCTTTGTAAGTCAGCATGTACCCAGTGCAATAGTGAGGAGGGGGCTGAAGAACAAGTAGATGCACAACAAACTGTAGCTCTATGGTAAAGTAACATTCAGTGGGAGACTTCTGTATTGTTTGTAAATAAATTGTAATGCAAATAAATTCTTCTTTTGTAGACGAAGAAAATTAAATTGATGTGGTGCCATCATCCTTTGGCCTATGGTGGGAGTTAGAGGTCTTTTGCCAAAGAAGTGGTTACCTGGCCATGTTTCTAAAGATACTTTCCCCTGTTTAGTAGTTCTTGGTTTTGTCTTTGGTCTTAATTTTGTTCTGTCAGAGAAATTTAGTTTGAGAGTCCTAGTCTCACTACCTTTTTATATTTTATTCTAGATCGAGAGGATCAATCCATCCTTTGCACGTGAGTATTTGTGGCTATCAGTTTCTGTGCATGTCAAAGTTTGTGTTTTGATATTCTTGATTGAAGAACTCTCTTAATTTTAAGTGGTAATAGTAGGCTTATAAAATCAGATAATAATGGAGAGTCAAGGAAAGTTCTTCCAGTCTGTAACAGTTTCTGTGAAATAAGTTTTGTAACAAGTGGAAGAGGGGAGGTTTTAAGACAGCCCCTGTACCCAGACTGCTGAAGAAACACAGCTTTGTCAATGGAAAAGGGTTGGAGTGGTCCTTCAGATTTGATGCAGCTGTTTTGTTTAAGTGCATTCACAGTGATGAGTAACAGATACTCTTGATACAGCATTTTCTCTTCTAGACACAGTAAAATTAATTGGCTCTCAGTTTTGCTTAAGAAATTGGAATATTTCTTCTTGCAGTCAGGAGGGTTCATTTTGAAAGATTTACTTCATTACTTTTCACCCCTACACCTATAGCAGCCTCCAAATTATTCCTCAGCCACTTCCCAGTCTTGTATCCAAGTGACTAGAAAACATAGTTTTGTATTGCTTTCCATCCTCCATGCATACATGTGAAACCTGCACCCAACTGCAAACTGGCTGAGGGTACACCTGCAGTCCAGCTTTCTTTCACTGCTTTTGAGGGAGGTACTGCAATGGCCAGAGTGCAGTTAACGATGTCTATAGCCCTTCTGGGATTAGAAATATGAACATGTCCCCCTACCTCTTGTTTGTGAATGAACTGCAGATTTTCTTTACAGAGGTGAATCAGGAGCTGGTAAAACAGAGAACACCAAGAAGGTCATTCAGTATCTGGCTCACGTTGCTTCCTCACACAAGTCTAAAAAAGATCAGGTAAGACGTAGGTTTAATGATGCTTTATTGCCATGCTGACTTTGGACAGTGAATATATATTGGCTGATGTTGGTAAAAGCCATATTGCTCCGTAGAAGCTTAGGTATTAACATCTGGCAGGGGACTTAGGAGGAGAGCGAACTATAAAACAAGAAAAGTTTGTCAAAAATTGCAAGGTAGGGAGCATTGTTCGAAGTCATAACTCCTTTAAATCAGTGAAGCTGCAGTGGGGTTAAACGCATCCACAACCTCTTGGATTCGTGGGCAAGTGCATGGGCAAGAGCTGCTATAAACAAAGCATCACCTATACTGATCTTTTCACATGGATGTATTGCTTATAACTAGTCTAGGCGGTTTAAAACTGATCCTTCCATGTCTCCTTTCTTCTGTACCATTATAGATTAGGTCTGGCTATCATAAATACTGTCTCAACTGGAGAACACAGTGAATACTAGTGGGCATTAGCTGAAAACTTAGAGATTGTAGGAAGACATTAAAAGGGGGGAAAACCGCCAAGTTTTAGCAGCACAAGAAAGGAGGGTGGTGATGATGGTGGGAGGACTTTAAAGATGACTCACTTATATTTTTTTCCCCCTCCCTCTCCCCCGATGGACTATTGCCGAATTCTTCAGTTGTATCCTCGTAGGTGAGCTGCACGTTTACTGCACGTTCTGCACCAGGAATGCGTTTTCTGTCCCATTGTGTGATTTTTTTGAGCAGCTTTTCACTCCACACCAATATCACTTTCTGCAGCTAAAACAAATCCATAGACAATTCACAATTTTTATTTTTTTTTGTGTGTGGTGCACAGTAATATTTTTGTAAGGATGTTCAATTGGAGACTATAGTGATATCAAGAATACTCTTGTGCTCAATACTAGCTTGCATTTAAGGTTTTTCTTGCAGGATTTTCTGAAATACACCATTTGAGAAGTATTCCTCCAGGACAATAGCACTGGACAAGGCTTTACTAGAACCTGAAGCATATAGGGTGTGTGGTGTTCCTGTGTAAGATTAATGTAGTTAAGTGTTTAACTTTTATTCCTTGCAGTAAGTTGCAGTTGTGGGTTGCAAATAAAGGTCACAGGGAAGGCTGTTTTGCAGACAAGGTGTTCCAGGATGGTGGGCTTGTTTGCCAGAGCTGAACACCTTGGAATTGTTCACTGGAGAGCTGTGTAATGAAAGCCAGGTACCAAGTGTGTCTGCTGTATCTCTACATAAGTTTTCCCATAGTCGCTTAATGTGTTGGCATGTCTTACATGTGTAGAGTATATAAATAAGAAGGCATCTCTGCACACAGGCACACTCTGTGTGCGCACACACATAGTAGTAACTAACTTCTGGAATCCAACCAAAAAAAAATGTTCTATATGCCAAACTTTCAGACATATGAAAGCTTTTTCCATGGTCTGTCAGTAGCTGTATTTAGAAACATTCTTCTTTTTCCTTTTTCTCAAGTGTGGAAAATAGAATCATGGGGTTGAGTTAAGTATTCTTCCACTGCTTGTCCTTGAGCAAAATTTGAACCACCAAAGCAGGACAGGCAATCTGCTTAGGAGAATAAAACAGTACTAAGTTGGAGTGGTTGGTGGTTTGCCCAAGTTTAATATTGCATTTTTTTTCCCTAAGTTTTGATTTTTTTTTTTTCAAGAAGCCCTGCACCTCACATTTTGTTGCAGCTTTGTGACTAAACTGGCCTTACCAGGGGGAATTTAGAGCTGGAGTCTTTGAATGGTAATCGGTAGAGTGCTCTCTGCAACAATTCTTTACCATGCAAACTTGGAACCAGAGTATAAGAGTTAATGAAGATGAATACATTTAATTTGTTGAAGCTCTCAGATATACTGGTCGTGGCAGAGTTTTTTCTTTAGTTAGGGTATGATAGTGCTGAATCTTTATGCTGCAACACTAGACATGAAACTTAAATGATATTATATAGTGATGCTTTATTTACCATAAGGTTTCTTGACTGTCACCTATTAGAAGTTTTGGATGTTAACCCTTATTTTTCCAAGTATCAGAGCAAGATCAGATTTATAAAGCGTATTCTCCAGCTCTAGCTCATTCATTTTGGAGGCAGTGATACATTCCACCATTCTCAGTGCATTGATGTATTCAACTAAATAGCTTCTACCTGCATGGTGTGACTACTAAGCACATTGAGGCTCCTTTGGGCGTGTACTGAATCTAATTATGTAAACATTTTCTGTCATGTAATGACATTTTATGAAAGTTGAGATTATTGTTTTCCCATGTTTAATCACAGCTTCTTTACTGTATTCTTTAATCATGTAATGGTTTTTCAAGATGGGAGTATTTGCAGCTAGTCAGAAATTCATGGGTAATAGATGCTAATGTTTGCATATTTGTAACACACGTTAAGATACTGATGATCTTTCTTCCATCCCAGTCCAGCCACTCTTTTTGGGATTCAGTTATTTGATAATCTGTTACATGACTGTAGAGAAGAATACAGAAGCAAATCCCCAAAGTATAAAAAATAAAAGAACTCCAACAAAGCAACCCAACAACCCAAACACCCTTCCCCACATATATATTTTTTTTTAATTGCATGCTGTTTAAGGTAGCTGTGATTTCTGAATGCCTTTCTCCATAATTTCTGAAGAATAAATGACTGGCAAAAGTTCTACTTTGCATAGGAAATTTTCCAAAAAGTATGTAATGTGCCGAAAGTTCAGAGTACAACTAGATGTCAAGGATTTCAGTTGCTTTAAATTGGTGTTATAACTTCAAAGCAGTAGCAAGTGAGCATAATGAAGAGTGTTGGACACTTTCTAGCCACAGGCGGATAGATCCAGTGGCTTTCACTGCTTTGGTTTTCATGAGGAATGTTGTACATACTTCAAATGCATGCCAAGTATTAAACAAATCTGTTTCAGGTCAAGGAATGGCAGTTATAGGTGCTAGAAAATTGGCAGCATCTTAATGATAGGAACCTTAAAGTTTCTAGAAAGCTTGTGAGGGACAACTCTGTGTTGTACTGGCTTTGCTTTGAAAAATTACCTGTCGTATAATAATAATGAAGCATTTTGCATCAGCGAAAGGTAGCCATCAAAATCTAGGGTAAAAAACCCCCAACAAACTCCACACAGAAACTCCTTTAACATTTTAAACATAATGGAATTGCTGTTTAAACAAAGACAAAATACAATGAAGAATGGGTACAGTAATTGTAGGCACTTCATCTTATGTACTGTTGCTGTGCCATGCTGAGAACTTGATCTTCCCACCGGACCATGGTGCTAAAGGCAAGACTTGACCAACTCTTCAGTCTTTTCCTTTCCCCATGGCTTTGTGTTGTGAGCCTGAGCTGGCATTCTCTATGCCTATTGCTGTCTAGATGTTTGAGACATGTTCACCTCTAAACTACTGTTTACCAACACCTACTTGAAACTAGTGACGTTTTTTCCTGAGGTACTAAATAACAGGATGGGCTAGAGTATCAATTTCCATAAACTTCTGTCTTTGTGTAGCTAAGTACAGCCATGGTTTTATTTTAAGCCAAATAGTTAAAATAGATTTCATGTCAAAGCCTGATTTCTCTTCCTCCTTGTTCCACAGCTGGGTTTAAATGCTATGTTGCTGTGATCTCTCGCTTGAATGGTAACAGATTACAGTCACAAACAAAGGCCTAAGCCTTCACTGCAAAATGGGGGAATGGGATGAAAGAAGAGCACTCCAATTCAATACATGTACCAGAACATTAGGGAAAATGTGACTGCCACACTGCTTCAAAGACTGAACCCTAGTTTCAAGGTTTTTTCCTTACAGTGCCACATGCTGGGTCTGTTGTGAGAGCGATGTCCCAGCTCAGGTTCTCTTCCCAGGGTTAAGCCCCAATTATGTTTTCTTGACAGTGAATGAAAGTGTTTGCAGCAGCAGCCCCTTCTGTACTTGTGCAGTTCTGTAGGGGCTGAGGGTCTGTTTTGTCTTTGCACTTTAGAAGCATGAAGTGAAGTGACTGTGGAAGTAAAAAATAAAGGCTTGTACAGTTTCTCATGTATCTTCCTCTTTTTTTTAAATACATTTTTAGAGACCCTGTGTAAGAACTAATCTGTCTTAGAATGCACTTTGAGAATGAATGGGAACAATTTTCCTTTAGAAATAACCTTGAAAGAGTTTTGCCATAAATTCCACTTCTCAAATAAAACATAATTTCCCTCTGTTATGCACAGGCAGTCTTGAGTACTTACTGATAACTCCTAAAAAGAGAAAGATTAATCTAAACTGTAGTCATCTATCTCCAGAGGCTTTTTAGGTGGTGTTGAAATATATGGACCTCCATGCTTTTAGCACAGAGGACAAGTAATTAAAAAAAAAAAAAAAAGCCTGGGGTACATCTAGAGCCTGCAGGGAAAGGTATATATGCTGCAGTCATCCAGTACTTGGCAGGCGTAAAGGTTCTGAATTTCTTTTTCTACAGTTTGAGCATTTTGTGTTCCTTGAGGGGAGGAGTTGTGTGAACATGGCAGCAGAATGCAGGCAATCATGCTGTTTGTGGGATACCACTAATTCTCTCTTTTGTGTGTGCCTCTTTACAAGAGAGGTTTTTGCTTGTTTGTATTTTGGGAGATGTAGACTCTTAAAAAAGTTCAAGCTTTTTTGTTTTGTGTTTGGTTCTTATAAAACATGAGACCTTTTCAGACTAACTTCTTAACCTATTAGTAGCAGTATTCAGAGCTGTCTCCAAGTAGCAAGACAGAATTTTCCTCACTCTTCCAGCCTATATGGCAGTACGTTTCTGGGATGAGGACCTGGTCTTGGATGGTATGGTATGTCATTTTAATCCCAGGAAGTCTGTGGGATGTTACAGCAAAGTGACTTTGAAGGGCTTCTTGTTAACAGAAAGACAGCACTGGGGTTCACTTGTTTTGAGGAAGAAGGGAATAAGGCATATTTGTGACTGTTTCTGTTTTACCCAGACAACTAATGAGTCTCCTTTGAAGGTTTAAGTAACCATCTCCTAAGGTTTAATATGGCTTCTCTACAACAGATGCCAAGCTAGTGTGAATTGAAACTGCAGCGCTGGTTTGACCCAAGGTTAATGCAGTGAACTGCTACCTACTTTATTAATTTTGAATTTCTCTTTAGGGAGAACTGGAGAGACAGTTGCTCCAGGCTAATCCAATCCTGGAGGCCTTTGGAAATGCCAAAACAGTCAAGAATGATAACTCCTCAAGATTTGTGAGTATTGCTATCTGTCATGTGTACCAGTATTCTGCACTTTGCAGAGGGAAGTCTTGTTCTGTTTTTGGAGGAATTGCTGTCAGAGATAGAATAACTGTCTGTGCGTGACTTCAGATTAATCTGAGAAGTCAATTTCATTCATTGAATAATCCAGAATAGATCAGTTAGCTCTCTACAATGGGAGGCACGGAGCCTGTGCTAGTATAATTTATGGTGATTTTTATTCTAAGTTATTACAGTTACTTTTGTCCTGGAGAGCAAATATTACTACTTATTTTGCTTGCTCTGGAGAGCAGTGGGCAACATCTGAGAGGCAGATGGGAGAGCTAGAGTTTACTGAAAATGGTTAAAGCTAACATTGAAAGAGGTGGAACTGTCTCCATAATACAACACATGAAGGGATCCTGGTTGTGGGAAATCTAGGTTTGAGTTTGAATTGTAGGCTGTCTGAATGTCAGAAATGGCTGGAAGTGTTTGGTGTCTTTGTTAAATTACTGTTCTGATCAGTAGGCATTGCCTATTTGGCTGACCTTATGTTTTGCCTAAAACTTGCCTGACCTGTTCTGAGTTTCCTTTCCTGGATTAAAAAGAGAAGGTTTACCTTTTTTGTATACTGCTGTTACCAGATAGAATGAATACCTATTTTAATGCTATCATCTTCCTCTTAGGGCAAATTCATCAGAATCAACTTTGATGTCAACGGCTACATTGTTGGAGCCAATATCGAGACCTGTATCCTTTCTGTAACCACTTGAAAGGGGAAATTAAAGGCTGTAGAGGAGTCAGTAATGGCACCTCGCACTCTGTTCACAACTGACTTTCAGGTCGAGAAAGCAATAAGAAGCAGTCTAAATTTGCGCTAGTAAGATGACTTTTGCCTGTTTCCTCTCATGATTGTTTGTGACCTTTGTGATTGTAGTGGAAATATTTTCTGAATGAATGAATTCTAATTGTAAGAGACTGACATGCAAGCATGAACTGCAGTAATACAAATAGGTTTGGCATTTTGTAAGTAATTCTCACTTCTGTCCAAGGCAAGAGGGGATGGATGGCCACTGTTTTCTATTAGTTAAAGCTCTCTTGTCATAGTCATCATTCAGAGGCTGGTAGGACTGAGTCCAGAAGCCCAGTTGGTTGTTGACTGATAATGATTGTTAATTCAATACCTATTTCAATGGCATGAGGAGAACATTAGGCAATATGAGTTTTTTCTCCTACCACAGAATAGGAAGTGATTTGTATGTCCTGTCATATGCCTTGACTCTCTGAAGATTTGCTGGAGAAGTCACGTGCAATTCGCCAGGCCAAAGATGAGAGAACCTTCCACATCTTTTACTACCTGCTGTCTGGGGCAGGGGAGCATTTGAAGAGTAAGTATGATTGTATTGTGATGAGGGAATCCCATAATTACAACAACAGAGGGGTCAAAACACTCATAGACTAGGACCTGTTCCTTTATAGTTCTTTGTCTCTGCCTTTTAGAGATGGTCAGCTCTCCTCCACTTCTTTCATGTACTCAAATGTCTATCTGCCCTCCCCCTGCACTTCTCAGTTCCTGAAAACTTGCTTCTCTGGTTCCTTCCTGCACTTGTCTCCTTGCCAGCAATGATTCTACGCCCTTCCTTATCTAAATCACTGTCCCATGTTTAGTCTAGTTGTGCATGATGTAAACCATTCTCTAGTGCAGGAATGGTCCAACAACGATGCACTCAGTGTTTAATTGAGTGGAGCAAATCTGCAAGCAGCTAAGCAGCTCTAGCAGTCTGGGATCCTAACACACCTAACTTTAATACGTCAGCCTAGTAACCAGGCTCTGTGTTATGCAAGAGCTGCAAGCTGATCTGGAGGAAGGACACAAGGAGAGGACTTTGTCATAATTGCTACTGTTTCAGGAGCTATGTATTAACTTCTGTCTGACTTGAAATTAATAAAGTATCTGAAATATAACACAATTTTACTTTCAAATTAATTCTTGCTTCATACAGACTTAGATTGTAATGATGATTGACACTGCTTTGGTAGAGCAGTCCAGAGGAAGGAAGAGAAAAAAATGAGACAGAGAAACTGGTTTTATCTAAAATAAATGTTTGGCCTGCAGTAAAACTGGTCTTAATCCTGTATTCATCCAGTGCCTGGTAGTATATGGAAGACAGAAACTTGGTCTTGGTGGTAGATTATTGTCTGTTAAAAAAAAACAATCCATAGTAACTTCTTTCTCAATTCTTTCTGAAGATGATCTGCTCCTGGAGCCTTACAACAAATACCGCTTCCTTTCCAATGGGCACGTTACGATCCCAGGTCAGCAAGACAAAGACATGTTTCAGGAGACCATGGAGGCAATGAAGATCATGGGCATTCCAGATGAAGAGCAGATAGGTATGAATATGCAAGGAATAAAAGAGGGAACAGATAATGTCTATGAACCTTTTTTGTTATGTTTTTTTTTTTAATTTTTTTTTATTTAGTTTTTTTGTTTGCTTTTTGTTTACATTTTTTTGTTTCATTTTGCTTGACTCCATCCTTGCTCCAAGTGAACAGTGTGCAAGTAATAAAATTTCATGGCTTTGGAGCGACCCACCTCAGGGTCTACCAGCACAGTTTCAGTTTATACAGTTCACCATAGAAGTCAAGCAGCTAATGAAAACATGCTTCCTGCTGGTTTTGTTTCTAGTCTGAGAGCTGGATGCCCAGTTTATGAATAACACATCCAAGATACAAGAATCCCCTCATTCTCTTGTGCAATGCATGGCTTGTGTGCTCCCCCTATCCCTAAGCAGCGGCTTTAAAGTATCTAATCCAACCACTGCTGGATAAGTCCTTTGAGAATGGGCTGGTCACAGTGGCTTTCTTTCCAGCTTAACACTGAACTGCTGATCAGATATTAATATTGTCTGATTCTGGGAGCACAGTGCCATGACAGTGAAGATAGAATTGTATGCAACCAGCACAAAGTGCAGCGATATCTATTCACTAGAGCTCTCTGCTCTCTCATTCCTGATCTGCTTTACTGGTTGGGAATCAATGTTCTGTAAAATCTCACTTTCCAAATGTATATGGTCTTCTGAAACTAGGACTCCTGTTCTCTGCTGAAGCAAACATCTGTGGTGGCTTGAGATCACGATCTCCTCTGCTGGAGGTTGCAACTCTTGTGGCTGTAGGGAGTATGTGCATGTGCCTTAAATACTGCGCTTCACTGTTCAGCCTGCTAAAAATCCATGCTGTTGTTATCCACAGTTTAATACACTTCTTAAGATCCTGAATCATCTGATACTGAAACTGAAGTGAAAAGAAGTTTGCCTAAACCAAATAAAAGAATTGGCAGCCTAATTCATTGTCAGGATGGCTTGCTATTCTCAGTTTTTTGAGTTGAGTTTTTCAATGTAGGCTCTAGGGCATGTCTTTGCTGTCACACAGATGAGCTATCGATTCCAGCAAATATAGCAAAAATAGCTTTAGTGTTTTACACTTGCTGCTTAAAGGCTCAAATGCATTAATGTTCCTTATAGGCTTAGAAGAAGTGCCTAGCTGGGTGGTAGGCTTCCTTAGTCAAGTCTGAACACTGCCTATCTTAATTTGTAAGACAATATAAAAATAAGATGTCTGTTCATGTGCCAGGACTCCAGATGCAGCTCTCAATCCACCGTCTTTCATAGCATGCCTCTAGGAACATAGACTCACAGAATATCTTAAACTAGAGGGGACTGACAAGAATCATCAAACATCAGTTTTCTGGCTCTGCACAGGGCCACCCCAAAAATTCACACCATGTGCCTGAAAGCATTGTCCAAATGCTGCCCAACTTTGGCAGGCTTGGTGCTGTGACCACTTCCCTGGGGAGCCTGTTCCACTGCCCTTTACCTAAGATCCAGCCCAAATCTTCCCTGACACAGCTTCTTGCCATTCTCTTGAGTCCTGTCACTGGTCAGCAAAGAGAAGAGATCAGTGACTGCACCTCCACTTCCCCTTGTGAGGAGGCTGTGGGCCACTATGAGGTCTCCCAAGTCTGCTCTTTTCTAGGCTGAACAGGCTGAGTGACTTTAGCAGCTCCTCATAGGGCTTCCCCTCAAGGCCCTTAACCATCCTCAAAGCCCTCCTATGCATGCTCAGTAATGGCTTTATATCTTTTTTCTATTCGGACACCCAAAACTGCACAAAGCACTTGAGGTAAGGCCACACCAGCACAGAATAGAGCAGGACAATTGCAAACATGTACGTTTCTTTTCTGTTACTCCTGATGTAGCACATATGGAGTATTTGTTTGCTGTCTTATCAGAAGGACATTTGTTTTAAACCAGATCGTTCCGTTAGAATGTTGTGGTTTAACTCCAGCCAGCAACTAAACCCCACACAGCTGCTCATGCACTCCCCTCCAGTGGGATGGGGGAGAGAATCGAGAGTAAAAGTGGGAAAACTCATGGGTCAAGGTAAAGACAGTTTAACAGGTAAAGCAAAAGCTGCACATGCGAGCAGATCAAAGCAAAACAAGGAATTTATTCACCACTTCCTATGAGCAGGCAGGTGTCCAACCATCCCCAGGAAAGCAAGGCTCCATCTTGCATAACCGTGACTTGGGAAGACAAACACCATTGCTCCCATTCTGCACCCCCTCCCCGGTCCCTTCCATCTTCTTCCCTCAGCTTTAAATGCTGAGCATGATGTCATATGGTAGGGACTCCCTTGTGTCAGTTGGGATCAGCTGTCCTTGCTCTGTCCTCTCCCAGCTTTTTGTGCACCCCCAGCCTCCTCACTGGTGAGTTGGGGTGAAGCAGAAAAAGCCTTGACTCTGTATGTGTTGCTCAGCAGTAACTAAAACATCCCCGTGTTGTGAACAGTTTCCAGCACAAATCCAAAACGCAGCCCCCTAACAGCTACCGTGAAGAAAACTAATTCTATCTTGGGCAAAACCAGCACAAACAGGTAGAAATTTGGTGATAAAAAAATATTTGGTATGAGATCCCCTTTGCAACTGACTTGACAGTTTGCTTTGCTCATGGCAACTGGAAACTACTGTGCAGTGAGCTTTGATTGATACACAGTGAAAATTGAATTGACACTGTGGCATTGAAAAATGTCTTTCCTGTCCTGGCACCTGGTGTTGCTTTTGTGATGTACAACATTTGAAGAGTATGAATATATCATTAGCAATGGGGTGGGGTGCTTCAGCATGTAATTAGTAATAGTTATGGTATGAGCACTTTCGCCCACATTATAATGTCTGTAAGGGCTACAAATCTTGGTCCTAGAGCTGAAAGTGTAACAGGGTTAAAAAACTAAAATCTTTAATTTGTTTTAACTGTCTCTTTCCTGTGCCTAGCAGTAATGGTTGAGGAAAATTGAGTATTGAATTCACTGAGCAAATTTTGACCCTCTGAGAACAAATGTTTTATCAAAAAATGCAGGTGATGTAGGTGGCTTGTTGCCCTCAGTCCCATCTCTTACTGTCCTGTAGTGATGTTGAGAATGGGTAAATTTCTAGGCTGTGTAGTCTTACATAGGAAGAACAAGGCAAGTCCTGTGTCCTGATTGGGAAGTCTTATAGAGGAGTTGCCTGTGGTGTTTTTTTCAGAAGGATCTTTGGGATTTTGAGAGGGGCCTTTTAACCATGTCAGGAAAAGTAACTGGGTCATATCAGGCTTTTGGTGAGGTCTTACACTAAGCTATTATTATTTTGAAAGGTCTGCTGAAGGTTATCTCAGGTGTTCTTCAACTTGGCAACATAGTCTTCAAGAAGGAGCGTAATACAGACCAAGCCTCTATGCCAGACAATACAGGTAACCAATCTCGTTTTCCCCACCAAAGAACATTTCAGAAAATAACCTACAGGAAGTACTTGCAAGTAGGAGAATGTATTACAGTATGTATAGACTGCTGGAATCCTGTTTTTCTATAAGGTGAATTATTTGTCAAAGGAGCTGGCATGCTCCATACAAATACACACTGTTTGGCCAGACGTGTGTTTGCAGCCACCCATGGGCAAGAATGTGGCATTGTTCTTGTGTCAGGGCTAGGCAGGAAGTGCATGTGATGACCAGATGAAAAGGATTACTTTACTGGAATATGTTGAGCATTTGTGTGTTTTAACCAAGCTGGAATAATTGCTCCTTTAAACTTTATATTATCAAACTTTAAGGAATGTTCTTTGCTGACAATGTAACTGTAAGAGTAAAGTGATGGTGGATAGTTTTTGGTGGGCATAAAGTATGTGTTCATATTTTAATTGCACTGCCCGTTGTTGCATGTGTACATAGTGCCATGTTTCACATGATAGAAGACTATCTGTTGGAAGATTTAACTCTTAAATCTTCGTTGTAGATGTACTGCAGAAATCTAAATGTTGCTAAGTTATTGCTGTTTGGGTTTTTTGGCTATTATTATTATTATTGAAAATATGCTCTAACTGGTATTTTGAGGAGGAGAGTAAATCATATGGATTTTGGCTCTTGAATCTGAAATACAGAGTTGTCTCAAAGACTGATCAATAGATGAAGACAGAACAATTGGCTTGATTAAGACATCTATTATTTGATGTACTTTTAAATTGATTACATACTATGAACTTTCTAAAGCTTCCATGTTATGGTATAGTATTATGAGTCTATAATAATAATTTTCTCTAGTGGCTTCTGGAGAAAGTCAATTATCTGTAGTATGGGTTCCAGGAGGAGTTTTTTTGATTTTGGTTTGTTTAGGAAGATACTTCGTCTCTGCAACTTCTTTAACTTTTTTTTTCCTAAGCTGCTTTCTAGATTTTCTGAAGGCAGTTGCAGGAATGTTTTTCTTTTTCTCTTGTTTTCTGTGAGAAAAACAAAACAATATTAATCTCTTTGTTTCCTCTTACCATCTTCAGCTGCTCAGAAAGTGTCTCACCTCTTGGGTATCAATGTGACAGATTTCACTAGAGGTATCCTGACTCCTCGCATCAAAGTTGGACGAGATTATGTCCAGAAAGCTCAGACCAAAGAGCAGGTATGAGTTCTCTAAAAATGAACAAGTATATTAGTCTCTAATCTTAGCACCACAAAGCTAATGAATTTATTAGAGGTTTCTGTAGTGTTTATTATCCATCCTTATGACTACAATGTATGGCAAGCACAGTTGAACAATGTAGCATGTATATTGCTTCTAGTATTTGCTTATTTGATCTGTATAAAGATAGAAATCACCCCGCCCCTATAGCACTTTTTCTCATATGAAATAAAAAGAAAAAAAATTGCAAGTCTCTTAAATTTAGTGACTGGCTGTCCCTAGGAAGTAAGTTCTTTCAGTGTAGTGTGCAAAGGTGACATTTTCAAGTTGATGTAATATAGAAAGCACTATTTTTGAGTAGGTCACCTAGTAGAGTGGAAGAATTTGCTGCTTACCCTTGAAATAGATTGGAAACTTTTTAACACTCTTGAGTCAGGTTGTACTCTAAGTGAAACTGGACCCAAGAGCTAGTGGCCTGCTTGAATGGATTAAAACTCCTGTGCTTATTCACTCCCCAGCTTCTTTATGAACATCTCCTTACTCTTTGTGTAAAGAGACATGCTCCCATAACTTGGAGAATATTTGGAACATACTGAATTATAGAAACAGTCACAGGTTGCCTTTCCATGCTCCCTTTGCATGTTGATGTTTAATTTCTTGCTACACATGATGTTTGTGTCAAACACAGGTAGGGCGGTGATAGGGAGACATTTGTCTTCACAAATCCAGAGTTACAAAAGAATTTAAATTGGTTTTGAGCCTATGAAACACACCATGTTATTTCAGTCTTTGGAGGTATAGTTTTTCTTTCTTTGATACCAACTTTTGGTTTCTCTCACAGTCAGGATGCTGGAATTTGGTTTTGACACACTGATTGAGAGACAAATTCTTTGCTTTTGTATATGGAGTAGTATCACTATGCCATCTCCTTTTCATGGGGAATAACCTCTGAAATAAACCTTGTTCAGTGAATTTGGTGGTGGAGAGAAAAATCTCAGACTACAGTTGGACTGTTAATCCTGAAACGGTGTACTGTGTACCTTTCTTTGGTTTATAATGTAACTCCTGATGTTTCTCTTTTTGCTATTTAGGCTGATTTTGCCATTGAAGCGCTGGCTAAAGCCACCTACGAACGTATGTTCCGCTGGCTGGTTATGCGTATCAATAAGGCATTGGATAAGACCAAGCGACAGGGGGCATCCTTCATTGGAATCCTTGACATCGCTGGCTTTGAGATTTTTGAGGTAAGGAGACATCAGATCATTGCACTCGGTGCAGCTTAATACGGAGCAAAGACCGCTGAAGGAAATAGCTTTAAAACTAGAGAATAACATAGTTTTGGAAAGGATACGTGTTGCACAAAGAGGGTAATCAGCTTAAAATTTTCATGCAAGATAAGTGTAGGAGAGAAAGAGCTGAAGGAAAGCTGAAGGAGAGGTAGGAGAGAAGGGAAGTGGGAGCTCCTTCTCCAGGTGACAGTGAACTCTTAGGGGCAAACCTTTCTGAGATTCTATGAAACAATTTTAGAATGCGGCTTTGTGTTATACTTAATGTGAAGCAACCATAGACTGCCATCAGAAAAGAAGTGTGCTGCTTTTATCGCAGCCAGGCAGCTGCTATCCACCTGTGTTATGCTGGATCTAGCTCATGTGCACCTGCAAAATGAATTGGACCAATTTATTCATGAAATGGAAAACTAAGGCACAGGAAAGTTGATTTCTCTCCCACACACACTATATTTTTATTTTTATTTTTTCTTTTTTGTTTTCTTGCCCCTCTCTGATTGGTGTTCCTTTGGCTTCATGGTTGCTGGATCTCAAGAAAAGGAGAGGAGTAGAAATAACTTGGTTAGGTATTACTGAAACATGGAGGAAGTAGAAGAGGACTATTCTCTTTAGAAGCTGCATTATATTTCCTGTGGTCTAACATAAAATGCACTGTGGGTTTTTGACCTTGTCTGTACTATTTGAAGAAATTTAGAGATTGTGATGAAATTTCCCTCACTTTCCTTGTTCTGATTTTATATTTGAGGATTAAAAAGGGATGTTTCAGTCCACACACTTCTAGGAATTTGTCTTCAGGCTTCTGTTGCTTCCTCTTTGTGTGAAGAGGACTTGTCGGCTCTGCATTTGTGAGAAAACCAGAGTCCTATTTATGTTCCTGGGTTAAGCAGCTGTAGTAATTTTTCTGCTGTTTACAGTTAAACATTCTTTTGCAAAGTCTAGGGAACAATGTGTATGAACTTCCCTAGGGATTGCAGCAGTGCTGTGGTGTTATGTGACAAGACAGGCAGTTCATAACCAAAGGGGTTGTTGACAGTGGGCTGTCTGCCCCACACAGATACTGGCTTAAATTCCTGAACTACAATATGATCTTTTGTGCTAAGAAAATAGTAGGTATGTCTTCAAAAGCAATTGTTGAAAGATCTTTCTACCTTTTTCTTCATTAGCTGAATTCCTTTGAGCAACTGTGTATTAACTACACAAATGAGAAGTTGCAGCAGCTCTTTAACCATACCATGTTCATTCTGGAGCAAGAGGAGTACCAGAGGGAAGGCATAGAGTGGAATTTCATCGACTTTGGCTTGGATCTGCAGCCCTGCATTGACCTCATAGAGAAGCCGGTAAGCTTGTTGTTCTGCTGTGGAGTAGCAAGAAATGGCTGCACTGATTTTTGTCACTGAGGACATCACCTCTATCTGTGGACTGTAAACTGGCCGTCTAGCTTTTGTAGTCCTCTAATGATGCTGTGATATGATGAGAAGCAGAAGTGAACAGTTTCTTCTTTGTCTGAAAGTGTGTTACCAATAAAACTGTTGGTATCAGTTCTGTAGGAAACACTGCATGAAGATAGATCTAGTCAGCCACTTTTCCCTCTCACTAAATTGTTTTCATTTGTGTAGAGCTGCATAGTGCTAGATGTATGTATAGTTTAGCATAAGTAGTGTGAACTTCCTTACTTAACTTACAGGTGTGATGAGAAGCTGTGAATGAATTGCTTTCTTTCTCCTCAAATGTAACTTGCAAATTTATAAATTTCACAGTAGATGTTCTAGTTCATGAAATTTTTCTGCTATGGCCTTCTGCATTTAGACAGCTGGATGTACTTAGAGTATAGTGTGATGATGTTTCTTCTATTAAAAAAGGATTTTGTTCCCCAAAAAACAACCTAGACAAATGTCACAGAAGAGACCTTCTCTTAAAAACGGACAGAATTCAGATGAAGATATTGAAGAATTATTAACAATTTCTATTATTAAGGAGGTAGTGAAACTGATACTACAGAAGAGCTGAATGTGATGTGAATCAGGCTAGGGAATCCTTTTTCTTTCTCCTCTAGCCATTTAAAGGTGTTAGTTATTGATGTAGTCATGTATTTAATGTTGTTTTGATGTTTCCCTTCTTTAAGGCTGGGCCTCCTGGTATACTTGCCCTGCTGGACGAAGAATGCTGGTTCCCAAAAGCAACAGACAAAAGCTTTGTGGAAAAAGTGGTGCAAGAACAAGGCACCCACCCCAAATTTCAGAAGCCAAAACAGCTGAAAGACAAAGCTGACTTCTGTATCATACATTATGCTGGCAAGGTAAAGAATTAACTGCTAAAATGTGACCATTGGTATGTCTGCTGTATTTTGTCATGCATAACCATGCTTCTTAGAAATGGCTGCTGACCAAAGTGTTCACCTATGAGAAACCATTGGAAGATCCTATTAAATTCTTCCATTGCTATAGACTTTACAGATTTGCCTACAAGGGATTTGCCTAAGGGGATTTGCCTGCAAGTTTTAGATACATATATATATCTCTGAAACTTGAAATGCATATGTGTGTAGTCCAAGATCTAAATTTGTTTTCTGTGACTGAGTGAGATGGGAGGTGCTTTTCAGAAACCTGCATCATGATTTCATCACCAGAAATGCTGATGCGGTTGATTTGTGTCGCGCTCTGGGTGATGCAAACTAGCATTGCAAATCCATTCCCTTTACTGACAGAACAGACCATCCAGCTATTGTAAGGGTTTGAAATTCTAAGAATGATTAGGTAATCTGTTATTGACTATACAAACCTTAGCTACTTTTATACGTTGTGCCAGGTGCTGTTGCATCTTGGGGTGCAGAAAATCCCCTCCAAGTTTCTTGATGTGTTTATCTTCTCCAGGTGGATTATAAGGCAGATGAATGGCTGATGAAGAACATGGATCCACTGAATGATAACATTGCTACTCTTCTCCACCAGTCATCGGATAAGTTTGTGTCTGAGCTGTGGAAAGATGGTATGTAATAAAACTAAATTTCATTTGTTTTCTCTTATGTGGAAGAGTTTTTTTGATCATCAAATGTCTATGATGAACTGCATTGCTTTTTATCCCTGAAGACTAAGCCACCAAGATGAGAATTATCTGGAACATCCTTTGCTTAGATCATGGTATTTCATTAAAAGTTCCTTGTAACTCAAGAGTAAGGTTCATTTCCATCAACTTACATTAAGCTTGCTTAATACATATCACAATTGTTTCTCAAAATCAAGAATGCCAGGATAAAATATGAATGTGCCATTATGTCCCAGCAGCTTGCATAGCTGCAGCACTCAAACGCAAAGTCTGAGGTTGAATCTATGTTTTCAGTCCTGCAACTAGTGTGCTCTTTCTGCAGTGTTGTTCAGTATTTTACTCTATCTTCTCTGGGTTTATCTGCTTTTTGAGTCTTACTGTTACTGTCACTTTCTGTGGTAGGTTTTCTTTGACGTCTCTGTCTGTTGCAGAGATGCAGAAGGTTCAGAGAGCCTATTTCTATCAACACTTTCCTATTCTTCATCTAGAACCAGGTGACTGAGAAACCCAGCTGTCGTGTCATGTGTGTAATGCATCCTAGAGCCATGCAAGAAATGCTTCCGTTAACTTCTCTTTGTCCCTTTGTCACACCTGCCTGTCTTTCTTGTTCATTTCCTCTGCTTTGTGCTAGTAGCTCCTCATGGACTTTAAAACAAAAGTAAAACTCACCTTGCAAGTGGATACAAGAAAAATAGGGATGTATTGAGATGGTAAAAGTTGCTCTTTCAAGACTTGGATAGGAACAGGTAAAGATAAGTCTCTGACAACTGAATGTAGAGCTACCAGGACATTATTTCTGGCAAGATTTGGAAGGAAGATTTCTGAGATTGCATATAAACTGAAATCCAATTTAACATTAGTTCTAGTATGGGGATTTGACTTCATCAGCTGATTGTGTAAAAGAAAGTTTGGCAAAGATGCTTGTACTGGATCAAAAATGTTCATCAGCAAGTTGTGCCTCACAAGGCCTTTGCTGTGTGAGACTCCTTTTGGACTTGAAGTATCAACTGACTACAGTTTACCAGTTTTCATTTATTTTACTTAGCTGGATCTCCTGTTGGAAGTGACTGTCCCTTTTGCTATCTTGATGTAGATTACAGGCCTCAAGACTTTTAAGGGGATGGTTGCAGCCACAATCTGGGACACACTTCTGTGGATTTCTCTGTGATGTCATCCAGTAACATACCCTTCTTTTCTTTCTGATAAGACAACCTTGACCCTATTGTAAGAGCGGCTCTAGAATTGAGCAGTTCTAAACTAATATTAGCTGTATATCAGAATATTCTTTCTTGTTTATTGTTTTGTAGAAGAATCTCTTAGCAGTTGTGATTTTTTTTTTTCAATCAGAAGACAGTTGAGCACAAGCTGGTGTGTTTTCTGAAGTGAAGATTGGGAGCCTGAGTGTATGCATCAGCTAGCCATGAAAGATAGGGAAAAGTAGCTTGAAGCCCTTGATAAAAGTCTTCTGAGGGTGTGGAAATCTATAGTGATACAATTGTGTTTTGTTGGAGGGGTGAATTTTTATCTCCATGTAGAAAAGCAGTGGGAAAAAGTATAGTATCTTCTTGCCCCTGCTACTATCAGATCTAGTTGGCTTTTGTTGAGGAGAGGGAAAAAAAATAAAAGGAAGGATCTGTGGAGTCCTTCCATCAAGGTGATGACTTCATCAGTGCTTGCATGTCACTGTGACATTGTGGAGAAGCTGTGGGGGCAGGGAGTTTCAACTCTGTCCCAGTGGTATTGTTCATGTTTGTCATAGAATACTTGTATTCCAAAAGCAACTCAAACAGTGGTATCTTGAGGTTTGGTTTCTATCATGCCTTTTACCATGTTTGTTCAGTTTACAAGTGATTGTGGCTTTTCTGATCACCAGTCGTGGCAGTCTTGCCTGTAATGCAAGAGTGAAGCTGGGCTTTTTCTCTATCTGTGGCCCATTCTGGAACAGAGTTAACTAATAGTTGACTCTGCTGGGCTAGCAGCTAGAACTTTTGGGTTGTTTTTTTTCAGTGTAAGCTAAGCAAGTAGAAGCATCCGAAACTCACTTCTAGATTGCTCTTCCAGAACTGCCATCCAGGGCATTAGTAGAATATATTTGGGAGTAAGTTTGACTCAATCACTCAAACTTTCTGTAGTGAGCTGATGCTTTCTTCTCCTTCCTGCTCCAATCCCTGCACAAGTTCTGTACAGGAGTCGACATCTGTGTAGAGATGAAGCAAAAAGGATCCTGCAGCTCCTCTCATTGATCCTGTTCTACCCAGATGTTCTTTGTATGTTCCAATGCTTCCTTTGTTTGTGGCAGAATTTAACACTCTTTCTTATGCTCTCTCTAGTTGACCGTATTGTTGGGCTGGATCAGGTAGCTGGTATGTCAGATACAGCATTGCCAGGCGCCTTTAAAACCAGGAAGGGTATGTTCCGAACAGTCGGGCAGCTCTACAAAGAACAGCTGGCTAAACTGATGGCAACCTTGAGGAACACCAATCCCAACTTCGTCCGTTGCATTATCCCCAACCATGAGAAAAAGGTACAGTCAAAACAGCACAGCCTGTGCAATCTTACATGGACTTCCTGGGCGATGTGGCTGGGTTGATGTCTTTTGTCAAGTTTTGCAAGAGATCTTGAAGAGGTCCTGTTTTCTCAGGGTATCTTTTTAAGTTCATCCTAAGTAACTGCTTACTAGAATTGTGGAGACAGATCTTTGCAGTTTCTCATAAGGTGGCATAAAAGCTTTCAATTGGCACTAACTGGAAAAGAGACAACTGTCTGCTTTACAAAAAAAGAGGGCGAGGCAAGGGCATAATACCCTTTTGTAAAAGCTTTGCGGTATTTATAAAATACACATTTTCCTCACTAGGCTGGAAAACTAGATCCCCACTTGGTCCTTGACCAGCTTCGCTGTAATGGAGTGCTGGAGGGAATCCGTATTTGTCGTCAAGGTTTCCCCAACAGGGTTGTATTCCAGGAATTCAGACAAAGGTAAGCCCTAGAAAAGAATCTGAAACAGTCTTTACCCTGGCAAAGTTAAGACATAAGTACAAAAATGGAAGAATTTTTTTGCATCTGGGTTGCTAATTTTTCAAAGGCAACACTTGTATTGTACCTTGGTATTCCCTGGCACAAAGCCTTCCAAAAGCATCTTTGATTTCTCTAATAGGAGTGTGGTTAAGGTGAGGTGTAGGGAACTCCATCCAAGACTGTTGCTTCATACCCTGTTGAATAGAGGTGTAATTTTTAATGTACACTGTCAAACTCATAATGGCGTAGGAATACATACTGATTTTTTCTGCTCACTGTTGTTTTACAATACACTTGTGTAACTCATCTGATGCCTTCTCATTTTCAGATACGAAATCTTAACTCCAAATGCAATTCCCAAAGGATTTATGGATGGAAAACAGGCTTGCGTGCTGATGGTAAAATATACGAGAAACTTTATTTGATTAGAATAAACCTTATGAATGTGATTTAAAAATTGGTGTTGGGTGTGCTAAATGTATCAGACTCAAATTCCAAAGTCGAATGTTTTGTCTGAGAGTGGAGTACAAAAAGTCTTCTCTTGGCTTCAGGGATGGAAGCTTTTGGCTAGCATGATGTTCAGTAATCCTAGGCAAAGAGGATATTTCTGTTTCCAAAGATGCATACATTCAGATGCCAGCAGTATTCATAGAATCAAAATGCTTTAGAAGCATTAATGTTATCTGTAGCACATGCTTAAATATAAACTTCAGTAAACTTCTTGTAATGGCCTGCCATTGACAAATGGTTTCACTGAAGGCTTCAATTAATTTTTGCAGAATTGCCTGCTTCAAAGGAAAAGCTTTGGCTGTAGCTTGATGACTAGGGGAGACTGAATTGAATTTGGCTGTAAGAGATTCCGTTTTTTTCTGTCTTAAGGGAGTATAGCTTATTATTCTTAATACAAGCATTGACAGAAAATCCTTTGAAGGAAGGTTGGGCTGGGGTGTCTTTTTTTGACAAAGATTAGGATTGGGAAAAGTAATTAGGAAGGATCAACAGATGTGTTTCCTCTCCGAAAGGAAGAGAGCTTTTGGGACTAGACGCATTCCTCAAAGCTTCCTTGTACTCTAGATATGTGATGCAATATTGTATTAAGCTGTTCTTTCTGTCATATTTTCTGTCTCTGGTTGCCTCCTTTTCATGCTGTCCTTGGTTAAGCTCCAACTCCTCTTAACTGGGACATGGCAGGACTTTATTGGGAGTTAGCAACTTGGGTTGGCCTGAGCAACTTTATATAGGGAAAGGATGTTGTACAGCCATGAGACACAAATGTTTTGTGATGTTTCACATGAAGCAGCCTTTGAAGGACATGGATTCTTCTTTCTCCCATTTTAGATCAAAGCATTGGAGCTGGATTCCAACCTTTACAGAATTGGACAGAGTAAAGTGTTTTTCAGAGCTGGTGTCCTTGCTCATCTTGAAGAAGAGAGAGACCTGAAGATCACAGATGTCATTATTGGCTTCCAAGCATGCTGCAGAGGCTACCTGGCGAGAAAGTAAGTACCATAATTTTTAAAGTACATCATAAACAAGTATATTTCTCCCATTCATTAAAAGTTTATCTTCAAAAAAAGCTAGCTAGAAGTATTTTTTTGTCAGAAAGGTCATGATTTATTTGTTGTACATAACAGTTGATGGTCTTCTAGGGCTTTTTCATCTCCTGTAATGCCAGACTTTTGGCACCTACCAGAATCTCTATATGCTGTTAACTGAGAAACTACCTGAGCAGTAAAATCTGTTCCTCTCTATAAGAATACTGTGCAGCAGACCAAGTCTTTGACAGAGTGCTGCAAATTGCAAAGTGAAAATGAAGAGGTCTTAATACAATACTGATCCAGGAGATGAAGGGTTTCCCTTAAGCTGTTAAGCAGGACTGTGAATGGTATGGTTCTAAGAACAAAAATAGTACCTATCAGTTTGATGGGAAAACACATCTCTGTTACAGATCTCCCTTTTTGGAAGTGAAAATAGTGAGACTTCAGATTAGAAGACATTAGGGAAAAACTTTGTTAAATACAAAAGTGAACAGCAGGAAAAATAGACACGCTTACCTTTGCAGAAAAAAAATCTTGTACAATTTACTGAAATCTTTGCTGTTTTTTTAGGAGAGAACCTTCTAAAGAAAAAATGTGGAAGTATCTAAGATAGGGCTTGTTGGTGGGCATTATGTACTGCTTCCTTTGTCTGACCTCTCCTTACTTTGCAGAGCTTTTGCGAAGCGCCAGCAGCAATTGACTGCTATGAAAGTGCTTCAGAGAAACTGTGCTGCCTATTTGAAACTGCGCAACTGGCAGTGGTGGAGGTTGTTCACCAAGGTAATATTTCTCCCATTGCAATTTTAAGTTTGGTTATGATTTCAGCTTCTTAGGTTGAACCTAAATCACAAAAGAAGTCATTCCCTCTGCAATTGGGGTGTCTTGAAACTGCAGCTTGACTTATTTGGATAGAGAGTACCATAGTGCATTTTACAGCTATGTAATATGTCTGCATAAATCAGATACAAGGCTGTATCAAGTAATCTTGTGGGAAAGCAGAAGTCATCTTTTAATGTGTTCTGCCTAAGACGAGTAAGGGGATCACTTACTTTGGTGGTATGGCCACTTGCCATGTGGCTAGTCAGTTTAGCTAGGCAAAAATTGTTATTACAGGGATGGCTTGCCATGTCTTTGTCCGGAGTTGTATGAGCAAAGGAAAAGCACTGAGGTCTGATCTTGCTGTAACACTTGTAGATATTTTACCTTTATAAAGACAATGAACACATGAAAAAATAGTCTGTTTTCTAAATATGTGGAATTTTTTTGCTTTTTATCCTTGTGACTTTGCAGCTAAATGAGAATTGGAGAGCAGAGTTTAGTCTTCTCCTTCCTATGAAATGGCTGGTGTTTGGTGTTTTTTTTTTTTGTAGAATCCTAGAATAGTTTGAGTTGGAAGGGACCTTTAAACATTGTCTAATTCAAATCTCCTTCATTATATTTGGTCTAAATCTACCCACTGTTAGTTTAAAACCATTACCTCATGTCCTATCACAACAGACTTGCTAAAAAAGTTTGGCCCCATCTTTTTTATAAACCCCCTTTAAGTATTGAGAGGTGTTATAAGGTCTCCCTGTAGCCTTCTCTTCTCCAGGCCGAGCAGCCCCAACTCTTCTCCTGTGAAGACAGGCTGAGAGTGCTGCATCCCTCTGATCCATTTTTGTGACCCTCCTCTGGACCCACTCCAACAGGCTGAGTACCTCAGCCCTGGGCACAGTACTCCAGGGGGGATTTCACCTGAGTACGTGGACAGAATCCCCTCCCTTGACCTGCTGACCACACTGGTTTTGATGCAGGTCAGGACATGATTTGCCTTCTGGGTTGTAAGCACACATTGCCAACTCATGTCCAGTTTCTCATCCACCAGAAGCCCCCATGTCCTTCTCCACAGGGATGCTCTCAATCCCTTCATCCCTCAGCCTATACTGGTAACAGGGGCTTGCCCTCACCTAGGTGCAGGACCTTGCACTTAGCCTCATTGAACTCATGAGGTTCCCGTGGGCCCACTTCTCAAGCTTGTCTGGGTCCCTCTGGATAGCATCAGGTGTGTCAGCAGAACCGCTAAGCTTGGTGTTACCTGCCAATTTACTGAGGATGCACTCGGTCCCTTCATCTGTGTCATTAATGAAGGTATTAAGTAACACTGGTCCCAAAAAGGACTCTCGAGGGACACCACTTATCATCAGTCTCCATCTGGACATTGAACTAGTGACTACTGCCCTCTGGATTCATCCACCCAGCCTGTTCCTGATTCATCAAACACTCAACCCATCAAATCCATATCTCTTCAATTTGGAAAGAAGGATTTTGTGGGGGATGTTGTCATAGGCCCTACAGAAGTCTGCCTATATGACATTGACTTAGCTGTAGATTTCCCCACTGTGTGGCAGCATTTTTATTAGCTTGCTATTACTACTTAACCCTTGAGGATCTGGAATTTTTTCCGAACCCTTTCCTGATGCACCCCATCCTGGAGGAATAGATGGACAGGGAGCAAGTGTGCTATTGACAGAGTAGGTGATATCTAGTCCTCTATGATTACCCCAGTGTTTACAGAAAAAGTTGGTCAGCCCTTCAAATATGACAGTTATCTAAAACTTTTCTTATTCAATGCTTACCAAGTGCAAGAGCATTTCTTCGTGTTTTCCTTGTTCCTTATATACATTCACCCTTTCAGGTGAAGCCCCTTCTTCAAGTAAGCAGACAGGAAGAGGAGATGATGGCCAAAGAAGAAGAGCTAATAAAGGTGAAGGAGAAGCAGCTAGCTGCAGAAAATAGACTGAGTGAGATGGAGACCTTCCAGGCTCAGGTGAGTTTGAAAATGTGATGTGTAAAAGTTGTTCTCTCTATACTTGTCTAAGTGCTTGAGGGCACCTTTGCTTTCTTGGTCTGATGGACAAGCTGCAGGATTCCAGCCTGCTGAAGCATGTGACTTGATTGCCATCTTGGTCAATGTCATTTGTCCTTCTTCCTGGTTTGGTTCCTTCAGCAGGTCATTTTATACCGTGACCACCTATTGCTCTTCTATAGGCATTACATGAAGAAAAGTCTCTTTTGGCTGAGTATTATAGCAAGCTGGTTGAATTTAGTCTCAGTATTAATGGAATCGTTTTTGTTTGGAACACAGAAGGTGGAAGCAGGATTGTTTTTATGTAGGGTTGATAATTATTTGTTGCTTTTGCAGGGGGAAGTAGATAACACCCTTATTTCAGATGAATATGGTCTTGAGACATTTGTGAAAACTAGCATGCTATGGGGTTGCAGCGCATGGTTTGTGAAGGAGAACACTTAAAACTGTGTTTTGATATCTAGCTTTTGCTTAACAGCAGAGAAGTGCTGCGATGTTTTTAAGACTGTAACTGTGGAACACAAGAGCACATAACTTCACTTAACACAAACTATGAAGTGCTCTGGTAAATTGGAGCTTGTCTTACTTGTGGATTTGCATCCAATGTAGCTAATGGCAGAGAAGATGCAGCTGCAGGAACAGTTGCAAGCAGAAACTGAACTCTGTGCCGAAGCTGAGGAGATAAGAGCTCGCCTGACAGCAAAGAAACAAGAACTTGAGGAGATATGTCATGACCTGGAAGCAAGGGTGGAGGAAGAGGAGGAACGGTGTCAACATCTTCAGGCTGAAAAGAAGAAAATGCAGCAGAACATCCAGGTAAGGCCTTAGGAATGCTGTCTCCTGTCAGTAAAGAGGCTTGTAAAGATTAGAGTGGTTCTTTTTTCTCAGCTTGGAGGGAAATGAAAGAGAGAATGGGGGTAAAACAAAGCACAGAAAAATATTGTGCTGAGCCTGAGGCATTCAGTCAGTCATTTGGAATGAGCTGTTCCATTTTTGAAGATGATGTCTACTTCTCAAATAATTTGACAAGTCTTTACTTTGTTTTAGGAATGGTAGTGTTAATTGCAAAATGTAGCATTGTCTATTCTGCTAGAAACCTTGTTGGTAAGGATGCAGTATGTTGCATTAAGTCATGACAGAGATGTCACTCTAGGATCTGCAAATAATATGTTTAAGGAAGGGTGAAGAAACCTTCCATTCTAGTATTGCTACTGTGCCATTACGTGGGTTGGTGAGCAGAACTGGCAAATACCTTGTTTTTCCGTGGGTGTTGTGAAGGAACTAGAGGAGCAGCTTGAAGAAGAGGAAAGTGCAAGGCAGAAGCTGCAGCTAGAAAAAGTGACCACAGAGGCCAAACTGAAGAAACTGGAAGAAGATGTGCTAGTTCTGGAAGATCAGAATCTCAAACTGGCTAAGGTAAGACTCCTTCAGTGTCTTCCACAGGATAAAGATGCACAGTTGTTTCTCTTGGAGCTACCCACCAAAGGCTGACCTTTCCCCTCTTACAGGGAAACTTAGGAATCAATTCAGTGTTGTCTTTGAGAATTCTGACCTAAATTTTTGAAATTGGCTGCCTGTGTTCTTGATGGTCAGTATTGTGTGATATTTAAGTAGCCTTGACTAAATAATAGTCCATGAGCAAACGTCATGCCAAGCAGTATCAAGTTATTTCATAAACAGGCTTCCCTTTCAGTTTTCAAAGAACCATCAAATACAAATTTAAATTCAAATTTATTTGGATACTTTGTGTGATCCTGGAAGGATTTATTTCTTTGAGTTTCCTTGTAGCGGGAGTAGGCACTCATGATACTGACATCTGTAAGCACTGTCAACTCTGGAAATATATCCTGTAATTCAAGCAACTTCTTTGACACTGCCTTCTCAATTCTGCAGGAAAAGAAACTGTTGGAAGACAGAATGTCTGAATTTACAACCAACCTGACAGAGGAAGAGGAGAAATCTAAGAGTTTAGCCAAACTCAAGAATAAGCATGAGGCCATGATCACAGACCTTGAAGGTGATTTTGGTTTCTCTTTTCCTTAACTAAAGACAGATCCTGCAAAGACCTTGTATGTTTAGTTCTAGGTGATTTCTTGTTAAAATCTGTTGAACCTCAGTTTCATTTCTAGATGTTTAGTTCTCCCTGGTTTCAGAGGGGTTAAAAATTAGTTTATAGTGTGTAAGCTATTGATTGGTTTGATAGAGCTGTGCACTGGCTGGCTGAAGGTTATGAGCCTTGTCAGCTGAGTCCTTGATCCAGATAAAAATCCTCTCTAAAGCAGCAGGCCAATGGAGAAGAGAGGCTGGTTCTCTCTCTTCTCCTGCTGTGGAAGTGTCTCCACTTTTCTACTTCCAGCAGAATCAATCTGTCAGGGTTAGTGCAGTTTCTGATAGCCTGTTTGCACAAGTTCTTCAGAGTTCTAGAGGTCTCTTCATCTGGAGACTGCCCAGGTTAACACAGCAGGAGCCATCCTCTTAACTTCAGTAAAGGGAGAGCAAACCTTGTGTTCAGCATCACTCGATGAGTGCTTATGCTTTTGTGTTGTGAGACTGGCATTCTTACAGCAAAAAAGGGAAAGGAGTTTCAGCTATAAGGCGGGGGGAAGGGGAAATACCCAGAGATGTTTTGAGGGCAAAATATGGGGGTAGTTGTATGTATATGTCCTGGCAGAATAATGCAGTCCAACTACAGTTTGGACAGTTGTATTAGCAGGAAAGAAAGTCTTGCTTAAATAGATCTATTTTGTTCTGCTCTTACAATGTTCTTTGAGTATATGTCGTCTGGGTAATTTAACATGTCCCCATCTCCATCAGAACGCCTGCGACGTGAAGAAAAGCAGAGGCAAGAATTGGAAAAGACTCGTCGGAAGCTTGAAGGGGACTCCAGTGATCTGCATGACCAGATTGCTGAGCTGCAGGCTCAGATTGCAGAACTCAAAATGCAGCTGGCCAAGAAGGAAGAGGAGCTGCAGGCAGCCTTAACTAGGTGAGAACATGACCTGCAGGATTCAGGGACCACCAGATTGGAAGTATTTCTTGTCTTGTGTCACTTGCAGTAGGGACTGCATGCAGTCTGTGGATGTTGTATTGTAGCCTGTGCACTGTGAAAGATCCATGTCCTCAGCATTAGAATTCTTTGGCTGCTGCTCACTGCCACATTCTCTGTACGTAACTAGATTGTGAATGTAATGGGCACTGCACGCTTTTTACTGCAGCAGATGGGTTTCAAGTGGGGCTGAAAAGTCTCTCTGGTAGTTGCTGTGTTCATCTATTCAGTAAAGTGTCCCAATTTCCAATGTAAAATGGTGCTTTCTCTTCTGCTTTCTTCTGTTGTCAGTCTCTCTCTGTCCCCTTCTTTGAGGTAAGCAATTGTGCTCTCTCCAGTATTGGGAACTAGAACTTAGAATTTGTAGATCACATATGGATAAAAATCTGAATGTAATATTGTAGAGCTGACCAATACCAGCTTTCTTCCTTGATTATTCTTGGTAGGACTGGTTATTCTAATTTGTGTATAGTTTAAGTCTGGCTCTGACCAGAACCCTATGTTGAACACAGAGTGGAAGAAGAGGCAGCTCAGAAGAACATGGCCCTGAAAAAGATCAGGGAACTCGAATCCCAGATCACTGAGCTACAGGAAGACCTGGAGTCAGAGAGAGCATTCAGGAATAAAGCTGAAAAACAGAAGCGGGATCTGGGAGAAGAGCTGGAAGCATTGAAGACGGAACTAGAAGACACACTAGATTCTACAGCTGCTCAGCAGGAGCTGAGGTAAATCCAACATGGCACTGTGTTATCTTTATTTGGTTTTGGTTTTGACTGTTTTTAATAAATGCTGATGTATTCAGTCTCTTAAAATAGCAAGTCTTTGCCTTTATCAGGGGAGGCTGGTTAGCAGCCTCAGTGACTACAGAAGAAGGTAGTGTGCAAGCTGTAGTAAGGACCACATCACCTCACCTAATGTAAGAAATTTGATTTGCTCCCTAACCAGGGTGTTTGTGGTACCCCTGAAACATTCATAGCTTCAGGATACTGGTTCTTAGGCTGAAAGTAATGCCGCCAGCTTGTGCATAAGAAGGATGCAATGCTAAGTGCTGACTTTGAAAAGTGTCTGTGTAGCCTGCAGGGCTAAACCGACCATGGCATTTTTCTGCATTAGAGATATTGTTGTTGGATATACATCTCTGCTTGATTCCTTCCTTGGCATCTAAATGGAATTTGTGAATTTTGCAGGTCAAAGAGAGAACAGGAAGTAACAGTTTTGAAGAAAACTCTTGAAGATGAGGCAAAGACTCATGAGGCTCAAATTCAAGAGATGAGGCAGAAACATTCACAAGCTATTGAAGAGCTGGCAGAGCAGTTAGAGCAAACGAAACGGGTATGTGGAACAGCAAACACAAGGTTAGAGCAGTCAACCTTCCTGAAATGACAGCTGCAGAAGAACGTGAAGCATTCATGATACTAGGCTTCTGATATGTTTTCTTCCCTTGGGAGATCATTATTTGCTGTGAAGCATATATAAAGCTGTTTTAAATAGTTACATTCTTCCTTTTTTCTCCCATCAGGCATGTTATACTGCACAGCCAAGATATTCTTTTCACTGCTAGCACTGGTTGACTTGTACAACTTTTAATTTGGAAATCTGATGGTGCACGACTTTCTTTTGTAGTTTTTTCTTCTCTGGTTGTTAGATTATCTCTTATTTTTCAGTGACAGGCTGTTCAAATTGTTTTTTTTCTGAGCAACAAGTCTACAAGTTAGCTGCTAAACCTGCAACATTAGCTTGCTTGTTAGAAAAAAAAACATGTACTCAGTGGAAGGATTTTACCATATCTAAAGTCTGAGGGGTTTTGCTGCTTTATTTTCCTCTTTAGGTGAAAGCAAATCTTGAAAAAGCAAAACAAGCTCTGGAAAGTGAGAAGGTGGAATTGTCCAATGAGGTGAAGGCTCTTCTGCAGGGCAAAGGGGATGCTGAGCACAAGCGGAAAAAAGTAGATGCTCAGCTCCAAGAACTGCAGGTGAAATTTACAGAAGGTGAAAGAGTGAAGACTGAGCTGGCTGAGAGGGTTAACAAATTGCAGGTGAGTGGCATGGGTTTTCCTTAGCTTCAGCCCAGGGCTGGAGAGAAAAGGTTGCAGGGTGGTACCTTCTCAAAGCTAGTGCAAAAATCTTGTTCCTTCTGAGAATAAGGTTCCTACAAAAAGCAAATCCATAGGTTTCTTCTCAAGGACTATGCAAATTCCTATACTTGTTGCCAGAGCAGGATATTTGGATTGATGTCACTTACCTTGAGCAGCCCTGAGATGTTGAAATAACCAGCTGCCATTTGAGTTCTGTAAGCCTGAGTGAGTCAGCGTGTCTGCATCCCTTCAGCATGCAGCAGTTTGCACAGCACAATTCTGTAAGCATTCAGCTGCTTGGGGACCTAGAGTGGCACAGACACACTGCTGATTGTGCAACGTATTTGGGAGGCAGTGCCTTGAAGCTTTGTAATGGTGATGAGGAATGGCCCAAGGGTGATGTGGAATTTTAGAGGTTTCTCCTCTCTTCAAAGGAACAACAAATCCCTTTGAGTCATATGAAACATTGTCTTTGGCCTTCTCCTCCATGGAGATTTGTCATTAAAAGTTGAGCATTGTTAGTTGTATGCACTATCTTTTGGAGTATAAAAATGTAATTTTGAGAATCTAGATACAATCCTGAAGCAGATAAAATAGAATTCGTTGAATATAAGCTTTTACAGTTGCTTACCAGGATGTCTAAAGTCCCATTTAGTCCTTAAAAAAGCCCAAAACAACCAAAACCAGAAGACTGTTGCAACAGAGGCAATCCCAAGTAAAGTCTCTTTTCACCTTCTCATACTTAATTCCTGGAACTTTGGAAATGATGTATTCATTCCTTAAGAGATTATACAAATGCCTTACTGTTGAGAGGTACCTCAGTTTTCACTTTCTTTATCTCATAGCTGCTAACCAGTTCCTGTCTTTTGTTTTTGCTGGTGAATTCAGTAACTGACACCCTGATTTCTCCTTCAGGTTGAGTTGGACAATGTCACAGGTCTTCTGAACCAATCTGACAGCAAATCAATCAAATTAGCAAAGGATTTCTCTGCTCTGGAGTCACAGCTTCAGGATGCACAGGTGAGAGCTTTGGAAACTGAGGCAACTATGTGTGGTGCAGCCAGTGTCCATTACAAACTGTTGAAGTGAAGAATCATTCTGGACACTACGAAGTACTGGATGTACAGCAATTCAAAGGTTTAGGTCTGGATATTTTGCTGAGGGATTAGATTACATGGTATTAGGAGCATTTCTGCAGAAACAAGCTGTTTATCTTCCTTTCAGTTCCTCAGTATGTGGAATATATGTGAGTTTCCCTGTCTTGGAATAAGAAGTTCTCCTCTATCACCTTTCTGCATAAGAGCTCTTTAGTGCTAGAACTGACTGGAATACTAGCTTTTTGCTTGAGATCTTCATAGTCAAGTATTTGACAGGGCTTTTTGTGTGTGTGATTTCCAGTAAATTTGTCGAGTTTAGCAGAAATTTTTATTTCTCAGTGGATGTTGGGGAAGCAATGGATTCAAATAATTTGGTATTTTTTCGGGAAATAAATCATCTTTGGGATGAACCAACCATTTACAGTTAGTAGAATATGACACTTTTGGTAAAGTGTGGAGTACTAAGCATGTTGGAAGGGAAACGAGGAGCACGTCAAAGCTCAGATACTAAGTAACCTTGAACAGTCATCAATGTTCTGTCTACTTACTACTTTTTTTTTTTAGAACAGGCTCAAAGATAGGGCACCATACAAAAATTCTGCACTAGTTTAAAGATTGGTCAGTCTCTACAGATCCTTCAGCTTAGGCACTGGCAGCATACGTCAGTCAATGTTGTACCTTAAGCCGGTAAATGACTGGGGCTGACACTTCGGCTAAGACCAGCGATGTTTTTGACCTTGCCTAGAGCACTTTGGCCTGTTGTCAGTTCCTTTGGTACTGGAATATGAGAAAGGCATGTAGCAGAGTACAGTTGTGCTGTTGTTGGGAAAGGTCTTAATACTTTGTGTGCTACTTCGAAGGCTTGAGAAAGGACTGTGGAAAGGCTTGGGTGGTAAGGCCTTGAGAAAGGCAGGTGTGGCAAGGAATGTACTTTGATGATTAGAGTATAGGAGAGAATAAGGCCCTTCTGAATATTTTATTTCTATGCCATATCACTGGAAGACAATTATTTACGTTCTGTCTTTGGTTGTCTTATCTGTAAATTAAATTGAATACTTTTCAGAAGTACTCATTCTAGAGAGAATGGGTGAGGACTGAGTCTTTAAAGCCAAGGAGCAGTGCTAAATTCCACTGGGGTGTTTGCGTTATAGGAGCTGCTGCAGGAGGAGACTCGCCTAAAACTGAGCCTCAGCACTAAGCTGAAGCAAATGGAGGATGAGAAGAATGCTTTCAAGGAGCAACTGGAAGAAGAAGAAGAAGCAAAGAGAAACCTGGAGAAACAGATCTCTATTCTTCAGCAACAGGTAGAGTCTGCATCCCATAAACTTTTGAGAGGAAGCATGAGTGCAGGTCTGGCTTGAGGAAAGTAAAATCTAAATGCAGAGTTGGCTTCTAGTAACACAACCTTTCCTTGGGAAGGGGGATCCTGCTGATTTGGGTGAGAGAAGTAATGAGATCTCTGGTGATAATCGTATGAACCACTTGTAGATTTCTATCCAGGAATTCCTTTGGGAATTCAGTCATGTAGTATTATCTTAGGGGGTAGTAGTATTTTCAGAAATGAGCAGTCTTGTCTGCTAAACTTCTGGTGCCAATGAGCTGCATATAGTGTTACCTGTGGTGTGGCTTTATGTGCAATCTTTGTCCTTTAGGCAGTAGATGCGAAGAAGCGGATGGATGATGGTCTGGGCTGCCTTGAGGCAGCAGAGGAAGCCAGGAAGAAGCTGCAGAAGGACTTGGAGGGCTTGAGCCAGCGTTACGATGAGAAGACAGCTGCATATGACAAACTGGAAAAGACAAAGACCCGACTGCAGCAAGAACTGGATGACCTTGCTGTGGACTTGGATCATCAGCGGCAGATTGTTTCCAACCTAGAGAAGAAGCAGAAGAAGTTTGATCAGGTATGACTTGAATTACTGGGTAGTCAGTAGGTGCATCTTATTGACAGGTCTGCTTTAAGAATACTTAAGCAATACTGCTTGACGAATGCTTACTTAGTTCTGAACTAAGGCAGAGTATGTAGAGTGGAGAAATAAGCTTTAATAGAAGTAAATTAATTCTGTTCTATGCATAGGAAGTTTAGTAGTGTTCCTTTTCCCAAAGGCATAACATTTATATCAAAACCAAGACTGAAGCATTGTTTGCAGATCATCTCTGAGAGAAAGTTAGAAATAGTAACGTGGATACCTAGGGAATCAGGTGTTGTTTAACAACCGTGATGACCTCAAGTAAAGATCAGATGGCATGCTTCATTCTCTGAAGTCCCATTTTCTTGATTCCTTCTGTCTATGGAAAAAGACTATTAAGAAGGCTTTGATGAAAAGATGCGTGTTTACCTTGTTAGAAAATTATCAGTAATTTCTCAGAATACTGATGCTGTGCTCTTGTAGCTGTTGGCAGAAGAGAAGACCATCTCCGCCAAGTATGCAGAAGAACGGGACCGTGCTGAGGCTGAAGCCCGTGAGAAGGAGACTAAGGCTCTCTCCCTGGCCAGAGCCCTGGAAGAAGCCATAGAGCAGAAGGCTGAGCTGGAACGAGTCAATAAGCAGTTCCGTGCAGAGATGGAAGATCTGATGAGTTCAAAGGATGATGTTGGGAAAAGCGTAAGTATGAAGTTAAACTTACTTGGGGAGGACATGTCCCACAGGTGATACTGTAACACTTGTAAAAGCTTATGTGAGTGGTAACACCAAGGAGTGAGTGTTGTAGAGAATACTGGATACATTGTGAGTTTGTGAATGTTTGTATTACATTAGTAAGTGGGAAAGATGGGTTGGAATAACCTGGAAATGATCCAGATGAGATACTGACAAACTGAAAATTAACTGGTAACCTCGTGCAGAGATGAAGGTATGCTGTGAGCCTAATACCCAAAATACTGTAATTAGCCATGCAGTGGAAGACATTAACCCTAATATTGCAAGATAAAAATATATGGAAGGAAAAGAACAAATTCAGAGACCAAAGTATTTTCTTGAATTCTGTCAAAACCAGAGGTGTCCAGCTCTAGTAAGTCTGGAGCAAGTCAGGACTGGGCTGACAGATGCTTTTCTCTTTCTCCCCACCACCACATAAACATGACTATAACTAAGAGTAATTGTGATTCAGACTGGCAGCTTGCATTTGGTATTCTGTCTGATGTGAGAGGCTGTTCTGAGACTTTTTTGTTGTTAGGGTAGATTAAATTGTTGTCAGTCTTTGAGAAAACCTCATGTGTGGTACTGTGCTGTAGGTCCATGAACTGGAGAAAGCTAAGCGAGCCCTGGAGCAGCAGGTGGAGGAGATGAAGACACAGCTGGAAGAGCTGGAGGATGAACTGCAGGCTACAGAGGATGCCAAACTGCGGCTAGAAGTGAACCAACAGGCTATGAAGGCACAGTTTGACCGGGACCTCCAGGGACGTGATGAACAGAATGAGGAGAAGAAGAAACAGCTCATCAGACAAGTAAGAATTGCTCTGTAATTCTTGAAAGTGTTCTGTACATAAAGGCACTTGTGTCCAAAGATGGTTAGACAGACAGCGCCAATCCACAGAGTGTTGTTAATGGTAACACTCCAGGCAGCATTGCAAAACTGAGAGAGACTTTCTCCCTTGTGTGTGTGATTGTTCAAACAGCCTTTGTCTATCAAAGGAACCCGTGAGGCTTTATTAGTGAGGAATGTTAGCCCCATCCCCCTGCCAGGGAGAATGAAGACAAGTCACATGCTTGCACTTATGTAGCCTTTGAAAGGGGGATGTGAGAAGTGGGTGTTGGGAAATGAAGGAGCTGAAATGCTGATGCCTGTTTCTTTACACAGGTTCGGGAGATGGAGGTGGAATTGGAGGATGAAAGGAAACAGCGCTCCATGGCTGTGGCTGCCAGGAAGAAGCTCGAGATGGACCTGAAGGATTTGGAAAGCCATATAGACACTGCTAACAAGAACCGTGAAGAAGCCATCAAGCAGCTCCGCAAACTGCAGGTGAGACACTGTGACTGCTTTAACTCTCAGTGTAGAGCATTTACCCAGGGAAATGGGATACAAGATTTCACCTCATGAGAACCATGCATCAGTGTCACAAGAGCAGCAGAACCTTGTGGCAATTTACCACAGAAGATTTATTGGCATTTCAAACATCCTTGTAATCCCAATCTGCCTGTTTAACTCCCTGAGAGACAAAGCTGTAGGCAAAGTCCACTCTAGTGCTTGCCTTAGGTCAGTGTTTTCGGAAAGGATTACAGAGCTGCAAAGCTGGAGGACCAAAAATAACGTTTAGGGCTTCTCCTGCCCCAAGATGGTTCTGTCCTGCTCTTTTAATTTCTACAGGCAGTTGTCTGATCTGTTGTTAAGAAAAGCTCTAAATCCTCCCTAGAATGTCTATTCCATTGCTTTGCTAGAAAGTTTCCTGTGCCCTCCCTCCCCCTCTCCATTTATCTAACAAAACTTTTTTCTGCAAATAAACAGTCCTGTTTGCTTCCATTTATACTTACCCTTGTGATATGTGGAAAGGATGATTCCTTTTGCTTTTACATCAACCTTTTTGGTAGCTAAAGAATAATGAATCCCTATTTCTGTTTTCCATCCGTGTTTCCCTTTAGACAAACAAACCCAAGTTGTTAATGTGAATGCTCTAAAATTCATCCATTTCTATTCTCTCTTTTCAGGCACAAATGAAGGATTACATGCGGGAACTGGAGGACACACGTACTTCCAGAGAAGAGATCTTGGCACAGGCCAAAGAAAACGAAAAGAAGCTGAAGAGCATGGAAGCAGAGATGATCCAGTTGCAGGAGGTAATGGAATATGCATGCAAGTCAAGGGTTGGTTTGTTTTCTTTGGCCAAAAACTATATGTAGCAGTCTAAGCTAGTGTTTATTTTCTCTCTTTTGTACTTTTTGCTCTGCTCAAATATGAGGTTCACTTCAAAATGCAGAATTTGGCCCTTTTCCTGACAGCTGTGGTAGAAGTATGCACAGCAAAGGAAGCTGTAGGGTGGAGAGGGGACAGACGGCATCATATAATTAACTTTGGATCTTGCTAGAGGCCATACCAGCCATTAGCAGTAACTCCTTTTTCCTATGCTGCATTAATTGGTAGCTTCCTATTGGATCACTGACCGTCTCGTTTTCATTCCAGGAACTTGCAGCTGCTGAGCGTGCCAAGCGCCAGGCCCAGCAAGAAAGGGATGAGCTGGCTGATGAGATTGCCAACAACAGTGGTAAAGGGTGAGTAATGTTCCCTGTTTAAGGGAGGAGAAGCTGCTTTGAGAAAATACTTTGCAGGCTGTTATTTTTACTAGACCGGAGCACACACTGTATCCCCTCTGCTCTTAGAAGACTGAGCTTATTTTGTGTACAAGTGGTGAATTTTCCCCAAGGCGTCGATGCCATCAGTGCTGCTTTAATGCTTTAATGATTCTGTGTCCTACAGAGCACTGGCCATGGAGGAGAAGAGGCGCCTGGAAGCACGGATAGCTCAGCTGGAGGAGGAGTTAGAAGAAGAACAGGGCAACACGGAGATAATCAATGACCGGCTCAAGAAGGCAAATCTTCAGGTACCTATTCAGGCTGCACTGTGCCAGCAGGGGTTCTCTCCAGTCTGTAGAAATTGTCAAACCACACTCTTGAGTCATGCCAGCTGTTGCCTTGTGTACAGTACAACCCGTCAGAGGTCCAGAGGTGTGAGCAAGATGAAACAGCTGAATACCATGACACAGAAAACAGAAGCCAAACTGATGTTAACTCACTGGTTTTGATAATTTTAAATTGGCTAGCAGGAACAATCTCCCAAGTTTATTTAAAAAATACCACAACAAACCGCACCCAAAAAACCCCCTCACCCATCCCTCTTTTCTCTATTAAGAGGTGTTGAGAAAAATGATCTGTAGCATGCTGCTCCAACTTGACATGCTGAACAGTGCCACAGTGTGTTTGGAGAATTATTTTTCTGCCAGTTCTATGCTAGTTCAAATGGACTAACCATATGAAATTTGTTAGGCTGCTATAGAAACCATGATCTTAATCTGCCTGTTCTCTGCCGTATTTTGTCTGCCCAACTTTGAGAGTCAAGCATTTTCTTAGTGCTCCAAAGCGAAGGAGGTAGTCTGATGGTTTTCAAACGGCTTGTTTGCTCTGATAGAGGAGAGTGTAGTTCTCTACTTGGTGGACTGTCAGCCACAGCCCTGGCTTGGAAGTAGACTGAGGTCTTGCCCTCTCACCTTCCAGGTCAGTATTTTTAAGGTGCTTCTTTGTAGTGGAAGTAGACAGCAAATAAATGATAAATTAGTAAAGCATCTATTGGATCCACTTGCTTCAGAATTTTTGTAGTTCAGAGACTGATAATTACTCTGTCAAGTGTGAGACCATGGTCTTCATCCCAATGAGCAGTGTACCTGATTAGCAAGTTTAGTTATTCTTAAGAGGAGTTCGATAAACCTGTTATTCAAGGAATTGCTTTGAAAATCTGGGTAAGCTAAGATACTTTGAGAAGTGCCCTGCCTGCAGACAGCACCCTTTGCATCGCAGTTATTCCAAATATTTAACTCACCGTGAGGGTTCTTTTTCTTTGCAAGTCTGAGAAATAAATCAGGCTTTCAGGCTGGAGCACTGGCTGTGCTGAGGAGTCCTTGCATCTCTCTGCAGATCGATCAGATGAACGCCGACCTGAATGCCGAGCGCAGCAATGCGCAGAAGAACGAGAACGCTCGCCAGCAGATGGAGCGCCAGAACAAGGAGCTCAAGCTGAGACTGCAGGACATGGAGAGTGCCGTAAAGTCCAAGTACAAGGCTACCATCACGGCCTTGGAAGCAAAGATAGCACAGCTGGAAGAGCAGTTGGACGTGGAGACAAAGTATGTTCTAGTAGAAACTCCATTTTACAAGCTTCCACACACTCTGGGATTCTAAACTCTTCTGAATGAATTCTGACTTGTCTGAGAGCTTTGTCCTAGCTATACTGGGTAGTACAGAAGTAAGATCTTGGCAAACTTGCCTTGTTTTTCACAGTAGAGACTTAGAGCTTCCTCTGGACTTTACCACTCTTAAAACTGCAGCTGTGATCCATGTGCTGCCCCTCTGTAGCTTCAAGAAGGCTTGTATCCATGTGATGTCACTGTCTTTGGGTCATTTCTGGGAAACATTGCTTCCCAATCCCCTTTATTACCTAAGTTAAGGAGGGTTTTGCTGTCTTCCTGTTTCTAACTTGTCCATTAATCTGTTGGGGAGAATGGGAGCTAAGTTGTTGTCTGAGCATCACTGTGTTTGTGTGTAGGGAGCGCCAGGCTGCCAGCAAGCAGGTGCGCCGTGCCGAGAAGAAGCTGAAAGATATCTTGCTGCAGGTGGATGATGAGAGGCGTAATGCTGAGCAATTCAAAGATCAGGTGTGTATAGTGACCTGCAGCATGGGGGAAGGATTTCCGGGTTTGGACTGAGGCATCATCTGCATGTAACAGGGCTCTAGCATTAACCATCGTATGAATTTCTCTTATTTTCTGTCACTAATAACTGCAAGATGAGACAGATGAAAATATAATGCTTTTAAGGAACAGACCTTTCAAGTCATAGTCATCTCGCTTCAGAAAGGGAAGAGGAGGCTTTGGAAACTTCATTTTGCTGCTCTAACTGTAACTCTGAGAAAACACTGATTTCTTACTATTTTTTTCCCCATACACGTGCAGGCGGACAAGGCAAACATGCGCTTGAAGCAGCTGAAACGCCAGCTCGAGGAAGCAGAAGAGGAAGCCCAGCGAGCCAATGCATCCCGTAGGAAGCTCCAGCGTGAGCTGGAGGATGCCACCGAAACAGCTGATGCAATGAATAGAGAAGTCAGCTCCCTGAAGAGCAAACTCAGGTAAGACAGCACATTTTGGGCCACACCTTGGCAGCCAGTCCAGTAATAGTCTTGCTGCAACTACTCCCGGTGGCACCTGCTCACAGTGAAGAGCAGGGCGAGGTGCTGCCTTCCTCCTTTGCCAAGCCTGCCCCATATGGTGAGTTGTGTGGAACCTTGTGTTGCTGACGAGCTGTCTGTCCTTCCACAGGCGCGGGGACCTGCCCTTTGTCGTGACACGTCGTATGGTTAGGAAGGGTACAGGAGAGTGCTCCGATGAGGAAGTGGACGGCAAGGCAGATGCTGGTGATGCCAAAGCTACTGAATAAGTCCTCCCATTTGACCCAGGTTACATGTGAGGGAGTGACCCACTGAAACCCACCCTCCACCCCCCCACCTTCCATTGGACTTGCAGCAAACGCTCTCCTAAATTGGCTGGGGACCTGCAGAGCAAGCCCAGATTTGTGTATCTGGAGCCATCGGGCATCTGTGTTCCTAGTTTTCGCCTCTTTCCAGTTTCTAATCTTCTTTGTATTTAATGCCAAAGAGTCAGGGCTCTGAAATCTGACCAGCAGTTTGGCCACTGCAAAGGCCTGTGTGACTGTCTGTGCCATGTCTGCTGGTACATCCTTACACAGTTTGGAGGGAGTAGGGTTAGGGAAAGATTATTTTTGCTGTAAATCTTTTGTCTTCAATTCTAGCTGCAGGGATGCTCCTTCTTGTGTTCTTTCTCCTCCCTTTTTGTTTGCTTTTGGCAATCATGTTCAGTGACCTCAGACTTTTGCCTCTTTTAATCTGCCCACCCACATGGTCTGGGAGCAGTTTCAGGAAAAACGGTGTGCTTTGGCCATGGCAATTTGCCCTTTCTTCTTTCATGTGTTTCCAGGGAGGGGGTGAAGAGTGAAGCTCCTCTCAGGACCAGTTACCTGGAGGACTTGCCAAAGTTGTCTTTTTTTCTTTTTTTTTTTTTCCTCCTTTTTTCTTCATTATTCCCTCTTCTTATTTCTCCTGTCTGGACAGATCTCTGAAGTGCAATGATGTCCTGTTAGTGTCTCTGCCTCTGAGCGGTTTCATCTAAGGTAGCGTGGACCAGTAGTTAATGACAGGCTGGGGAAGCAGAGCAATGTCCTTGTGCTTGTCTGAGAATCTCTGGGGGACCAAATATATTTAATGGTAATAGACAGAATCTAGAAGAATTTAATAGGGTAGTGGGCAGAGGGTGGGGATAAGAGGAGGGAAATTCCTCTTATTGACATGTCCAAGCCTCTTGCACCTGCTCTGTAACCGGGCGTTGGGATTAGTTATTGTGCACCATTGACTAAGATTATATTAAAAACCCTTTAATCTGCACAGATATATGTAAGGCCTTTGTATCTCTTGTAATAAGTAATTAAGAAAAAAATAAAGGTCTTTATCACTGCCTTTCTCTCGGGACCATGGTTATATATAGATAATAAGTCTTTACTTTTCTACACCGTACACTGGTTGCTGGATTTACCTGTATTCTTAACCATATTGTATATGCTGCATTTAGACCTACTTATGAGCAAAGTAAGAATAATTAAATATGAAGCACCATACTGTATGCCTGAAGCTCTCTAATGTGGGAGCCTCGTGTCCCAATTGCTGTCACAAAAGAATTTAAATTTTTTTTTATATAATAAAAGTGCCTTAGCATGTGCCTCAGCTGTGTGTCACCACTACAGTCAGTAATGGTTTACTGGTGCTCCACTGATGTTACCAATAAAGATTATCCATGTGCTGCAGTCGTCGTGCGTGTCTTGCCCTTTCCTCCTTTCCCAGGTGCAGAGAAGACCATGTGTGTTATCCCTGGAGGTCCTGTGACAGCACTGCAGACCTGCCCTGACAGTGAGGGACTCTGTAGCTGAACTGGGGTGTTAGAGCACCCTCGCTGTACCAGCTGGCAGCAGCCAGCACCAGGCCTTGTGGAGGAGACTATGCACTTAGGTTGTGCACTTTCTGAGAGTCACCGATTCAAACCACGAGGCTCTGAATTTGAGCTGATCTCAGTTCTTGGCCTGAAGATGGTATTTCTGAGTCTGTAACTAACGATGTGCAGACAGACTCTGCTTTGCTTGTTCCCAGTCTCTGGAGTTGCCGGAAGGTAAGGACAGTGGAGGAGGCAGTAGAATATGTCTGGAATTCTATTTTAATAAACGGATTGGCAAAACTGCCTTTCACTCATCTTCCAGCTTGTCTAGAAAAATCTACTTTTTGTAGCATTTTTGCTAGAAATTGAATAAGAAATTTTTGCCAGTATTCTGGTCTTTCTTGCTACTTAACGTGCCACAGGTGTATTCTGGTAGGTCCTACAGCCCTGGCATGAAAAGCTGGAGTGCACCACCAGTATGTCATAACTTTAACCTTGTCCCTCCCGTCCTGTGTTGGCAGAGATTTAAACCTCAGTGAGAAAGTCTGACTTGGAAGCTGCAGTTGGGGCTGGGTCAGGCCCTGGGTGGCAGCGATGGGGGCGGGTTTGGTGCAGCCAGAAAATGCTGCTGCCAAGGCCAGTGCTGGCAAACAAGGGTGGTGCAGCTTACATGAAATCCTTCCAGAGGAGCATGTGTGTCTGCTGCTCCCAAAGGGTGGGATTTCTGTGTTAAGCAAATGTTGGGAGGGTAAAAAGTCTTCTCATTAAGAAATTTAAGAAGAAGCTGAAAAAACCAAGATAGAGTGCAGCCAGGAGGAGGCGTGAACATGCTGCTGAGTGAGTGGGTGCAGTCCCATGAAGAGATCAGTGTGAGTATGAGCTACTTTTTAAGTTGTGTTATGTGGGCTGCAGCTTTTGAAATCCTGGGTAGGGATGAAGGGCTGGAGGTGGGTTCATTGTGTGTGGAATATGGGCACTGCTGTGCTGATGTTCTGCATTTACACTGTTAAAAATGGGGCTGGACTTACTGTCATCTGGGAGATGACTGGTTTGGCTACTTCAATGTTCCAAAGTGTTTACCAGAAACTTGCAGGGTACCTCTGTGACCAGAGTGCCCTTTAAATTGCATTAAAATTGCTTTCCCATCAAAGGATCAGCTGGAAATGGCACTGCTGGCCAGGCACTGCTGTGATGCAGAGCAGAACCTGTGTGCTGACAGGGTGCTGACCCTTTTAAGCTCAGGCTGCTTTTTGTGTCCTTTACATTGCAGTGCATGTACCGGTGCTTGGCTGATGTGTCTGGTGCAAGATGAAAGAGAATTGTGTCTCTTTTTTTTAACATTGGCACAGTAGTTTCCTTCAGCTTTCCACCTCTTTGTGCATCCTCGTGGAAAGGACAAAATTAGTCTCCCAAAATTTTCCAAGAGTGCAGCCTAAATCTATGAATTTCTTGTTGCTCCAGATTAGTTGCTCTTCTGTGGATTTCCAGAGCTTCTAAATGCCTTATAGAGGTTTTTCCTGGGATTTTGAGGATGGCTGAGCAGGTGAGTGGTTACAAAGGTTGTAATAGTGCAAAAGAGATTGAACTGCAACTTAATCTGTGGGTCCTACAAGAAAACAGTTCCTGGAGGTTCATGTTGGAGCTCTGTTTGTTGTCTGCAGCCTGCAACCTCAGGGCTGATCCCAGCCAGTGTCGGAAGGGTCTGAATGAGAGGGAGGGCACAGAGATAGTTTGAAGAAATGCAAAGGATGATTAAGTTGATTTCAATCGTTCCAGTCCCCTGCACCAGGTAGTTCTCCTGGCACAAAGGATGTGTAAACCACATCATTAAATTAATAAACCTGATTAGAAAAAGAAAAAAAAATAAACACCAAAACCAAACAAAAAAGTATAAAGGTTACAGTGTGACCCTCACAGGCTGCTGCAGCAGCAGACCTGGGGGCAGAGCCATTGGCCCAGTTACAGCCTCTGGGAAATGGAGGTAAGTCACTAAGCCTGCTGCATCATCCTGCTGCAAAGAGCCTTCCCCTGTGGAGAGCAGCTGAGTTTGTTCCTGCTACAGCTTCCCCCAGGGCAGAGCGAGGCTAGTGGCCATTAGAGCCAGTTCTTTCTGGGTTCCTGGGCACTCACCTGCAAGGTTTAGGATTTAGCCCTCTTCCATTCCTCCCACAAACTGAGTCAAGTACCACTTAATGTAAATGGAGAATGAGAGTGCAGATTCCATGGCTGTGGAGTGGAACTCAGTGGCAGGAGTAGGGGAGATACAGTGGAAATTTGCAGCCTGCCCTGCCTGGGTGGTGATGGAGGTCTCAAGACAGTGGTTTGAGTGATCTGAAAATAAAATGCAGGCTGCTGCAGCCCAATCAGAAATCAGGCAGCTCAGCCTGTTCTGGAGATGCTTTGTCACCACCCTGCTGGCAAGATCCCAGCTGTGTTGCTTTCCCTGAAAAGCCTAGATCTCAACTTTGCTGGAGGCATGTCCTTTTGAACTTTGTCTCCAAGCACAGCTGGAGACAGCATTCCCAGTTCCAGGACACATAGCTAATACTGGTAGATAACTGCTTGCTGTCTGTTTGGACGTAATTTTGGCTTTCCCTGTTGCTCTAGCAGTGGGAACAAAAACAGAAGGAAAAGGATAGGAAAAAAACTAAACCAAAAACCCTTCTGTCCTAAATTTGTGACTCTCCCATCCTTGCTACCATTTTGAGCTAGAGTGGCTGAGCAAAACAAACAGCTGAGCAGCCTTTCAGCAAGAGGAAAAGAAAAATGTGAAATGTCTTGAGCAATGATGGTCTGGCACATGAGAGGAGAGGTGCTGGAGTCTCTGCTTGAGCCGGCCCCCTGCACTGGGGCAGCCTCCCTCACCAAGACTTCCAGTTTGGGCAAAGCACACAGAGAAGGATGTGTACAAGTCAGGTAAAAGTACAGTCACTGGACTGGGCAATGGCTTGGTTGTGCCTGGGGAGCATGTAAGGCAGGCTGCCTTCTCCAATCCCCTCCAGTGGCTGAGGACACGTGCAGGCAGCAGAGCCGTGGGACTCTTTGCTGCCTGGTGCACACGTGCCCTGGGGGAAAGGGTCTGCCTTGGAGGTTTCACTATTGCTCAGCACTCCAGCCATAAGGAAGAAGGAGGGAGGAAGTGGAGAACTGATGATGATGGAGTGGTTGGCCTCACAATGCTGTGTTATTCATAATGTGGTTGCTTGCTGCTAATTAAGCTGGAATTATGCTGTGGACGGCTTAATTTACTACAGCCTTTATTGACTTCTGATGGAAATTGTGCAGAATCTCATGGAAGTGGGTGTTGTGACAAGGTGTATCACTCAGGATAAATGGATAGCTTCCTTAGGCTCCTTTTTAGGAGAGGAGCCATTGCTCAAGTCCATGAGCTCATGCAAGGCTGAGGCTGAAGTAGGGTTCTGTGGCCAGAAAGTCTCACTGGACATAAAATACTAGTGGCAGAGAGTGATGGTGCCAGTCAACAGACTTGCCTGGGAGTGAGGAGATGCTGAACTGCACAGCCAAGAGATGCGCTGAGCAGCCAGCCCCAGAGGGCAGTATCTACACCAGCTTTGTGGGTGAAGTGATGGCTTGGTGGAGAAAAGAAGCGGGGGGTGGGGGAAAGGCAAATCGCTAGAGCTCTGATCAAAGAAACTTAATTCCTGCTCTTCATTCCCACTGTATCCAGGGAAACATCTCCCTGTGTTGCTTTATAAAGAAACAGCACTGCACCAGAGCTGAGCCCACCTTTCACTTTTACTCCCCCAAACTCCTGGCACTGAGTGCTCCTAGTGTAGCAGTATGGGAAGCGTCCTTCCTCCTAGCCCAGGCTTTTCCCTCACAGAATGCTTTACTCAACCCTGGGCTGTCCCTGGGGTTCTCCCCAGAGGACTGTGACAAAACTTACGAGACCTGCAAGTTGCTGGATGGATGCACCCTACACAGGCTGCCCCAGAGCCAGTGGGCATGTGTTGAAAACTTGTTTCGTTTCCTTCTCAGCACTTCCCCACTGGGGGCCGAGAGGGACATATGGGGGCTGTGTGCACGGCATCCATGCTGCCAAGTCCATCCCGGGTTGGAACTGGCTCTTTCAGATGGTGTTTCTGCCTCCCAAAGCTTCCCCTGTGGCTGGTGCAGGTGCATGGGACTCACCTCGGGAGCAGAGCCTGGCTCCAGCCTCAGACAAGTCTCTGTGCTTGCCTGAGTGTTAATGTTGTCACTGGGAACTGCAGCAGGCTTTGAAGCTGAGGTATCAGCACAGCCAAAACAGGTTTTAATGAGGTAACACACAGTCCAATTTGCTGTGCAGGCTTTTGATCCTTCCTGCTGTCGCTGTGATTGCGTGGCATGCAGCTCACCAGCTCATCGTTTTCAGAAGCACGATGCACCCAGCTGTCTCACCCTGATGTGTCCTTGTGGGGAAGGAACGGATAAAGCTCTTGATCAGCTTTTGCTTGAAGCTCGGCTCTCCATTTCCCTCTCACCTGGAAGGTTTCTGGGAGGCGACTTCAAGGACATGGCTTATGCTCCAGCAGTTTAACTGTGGTGGGACACTACACAAGGAAGAGGTGTTGGGTTCGTGCTGTTTGTGTTTACCTGGGCCCTTGTTGTGAGGCTGAAGGGAGTTTCTCTGCACCCTAAACCCTCTCCTTTGGAGAGGGAAAGTGCTCCCCTCCCTGCTGCAGCCAGCAAGTTTGATTCAGAGGAGAGACAGCCAGCAGAGCCAGCAGGCTGGATCCACTGGAGGTTCGTGTATCACTACAGCACAGGACGCAATCTGCACCAAGAGTTAGACCTTACCTACCTCAGAGGTCATTTGCTTGTGCTGCTTCCCTAGGCTGAAGGTGAGAAAAACAGAGCTGCTTGAGCAGAAAAGCCAGAGGAGTGGCTGGGGCCCAGCACCTAAATTTGTGGGGTTTGCTGGTGTAGAGCACACGTCCCCAGTGCCACTGATGGGGTTCAGGACACAGATGGGATCGGCACAGGCACTCCAGTGGCTAAGGATGTTGGTGCCACACGCAGCATGGCCTGCAGGACTGGTCCTCCTCTCGAAGGGTGTAGCTTCAAGGGGACACTGAGGATGAGCTAAGCCTGGTCTTTGTCTGCTGGATGGACAGAGCAGTTGTTCCCTGCTCTGCTGTCCAGGATCTGACACTTCAGTCCCCTACACTCTTCCTTCTGCATTTCCGTGGCACCTCTGAGCTCTGCTAGAGGATGCCTGCTCTCCTTAGGGCTGCAGTACCTACGGTTTGCCCAGCAGGAGAGGCTGCCTCACAGCCCTGCTGCGAACTATTGAAAGCAGCAAGATGATTAAAATAAACTCTCACGGGACATTCCTTCCAAACAGAAAGCACGAGCTGGATCCCTTCGTTTCCCAGGAAAGTTAATCAGTGTGCGCAGGCAAGGGCCATGTCTTGAAGCTGGGAGGCGCTCAGGAGATGCTGGCAGAAGGCTCCACAGACCCACTTCTCCAGCGGCAAGTGGAGCGTGGGCAGCTGGCTCCATCATCCCCTGTCAAACAAAGCCTTTTCCTGACCACTGGGGCTGAGGAAGGAAACACCTCGCAGCAGGCAGTGTGGCAGGAAGAGCTGTGACTGGAAATGCCAGCGCTGTCCCCCCGGCCACGGCAGAGCCCTGTGACTGTGCTGCAGAGGGGTGAGAGGTGCCTGGAGGGGAGCCCAAGGTGCAGCTCTTGGCCACAGTACAGATTGCTGGGGCACAAGGGGGAGTCCTGTGCAGGTGTCTCTGAGGCAGTTGTATTCCAGAGGCAGGCAACTCGCGCAGGGTCAGGCAAATGCGCTGCAAAGGGTGTAACAGACTCCAACCAAGCTTCCCGGTATTCCCCGCACCAGGCAAAGCACGGCCGCTCCCTCCCAGCACCGGCAGCCCCAAGCGCTGTGTCTGAGCCCTGCTCACCTACTTTCTCTGGGCTCAAGCTGAGCGTCGAACGGCCCCATTCCACTGAGGCAGAGAGCGCTCCCTGTGAATTGTAGAGGGCTGGTAGGACTTTCATCCAGCTCGGGGCCAGCTGGAAGAGTCCACAGCTGCCCTTTGCACTCAGTTTTCTCCAGCATAGGTCAGAGACTCCTTGAGAACCCTCCAGCTGGTTCCAGCAACCCTCCTGCCTGCCCAAGAGGGACCCTGCCCCTGTGTGTGCAGGTACCCCCTTACTGTCACTAAAAACAAGGCACTTAGGCTCTGGTTAGGGCTGGGAGTAAAGGCTTGATTGCCATCACCTAAGTACCTTTGCCAGGGATGTTCACAGCCACCCATTCCCAGGTCTACCAGCCCTGTGTCCTCCTCACTCTGCTGAAACTGGGGACCCACCTGGAATGGTGCAGGGCTAGCCTGTTGTGTTCAAGTCATCAAGGGAGCCAAGCAGCAGAAATGGGTTGCAAGGACAAGAAAATTTTGCTCTGACACAATTTGTTCCCTTTACCTGCTTAACTTTTGGGTGCTGTCTTCTCCCTCGATAAAACCAATACAGTCCTTTTTGCTAACCTGGGCAGTTACTGTGCCAGGATAGTGACAGCTCTCATGTGGTTTTGATGCCACTGCTTTCTGCTTCAGTTGAGCAATGAATAGACAAAATATTTACTTTTTTTTTTTCTCTTTATTTTTTCTTCTCTCCCCTCTTTTCTGAACTAGCCAGCAAATTCTTTGATGCAAGAGTCAGTCACAGCACAATACTTCACAAAAAATAAGTGCTTGTGGCAAATCCTGCTCTGCAATTTAAACTTCTGTTCTCTTTAAAAAAAATTTTAAAAAGACAACCATTGATGGGAGAAAGACCAGTGGTGAAAATATAAATCTGCCTTTAGCAAATACTCCCACCCTTGTCACAGCTGGGCATTGGCTTATGCAGAAGCTGTTGGGTAAAATTTGGGGACATAAGGATCTGGTAAGGTCCTACTGCGAAATTACAGCCTTAGAGGATGACGTGGAAATTGTGGATGGAGAATACCAGCTGTGACTAATGGACTGGGATGCATTTAAAAATTAGGTATCTCTGAAAAGTAATGAAAAATGGTTTCAGCTGAAGAAATTTCTCATGGGTCGAAAACTGGAGGAAGGAGATGAATTATCAACGATGCAGCAGGTGAAAGGGGCTGCCTTATTTATTTCCGAAGCACAGCGAGACACGCTGTGTACTTACCTGTGTTGATTATGAGCCCTGCTGAGCTTGATTATAATCTGCTCTCCTGGGCGAGCAGGGAGGAAGGGCAAAAGGAATTTATCTGTTCCAGGATGACATGTGATTACTGGCTGCACGCTGCAGCAGGGGCTTGCTTCTGAGGGTCAGGGATCCCACACCTTTCAGGTAGCACAGGAGCGGTAAAGCATTTGGGGGAAGTTTAATTCAGCTGTTTTTTTGGTTTTCTTTTGCCTGTTTCTGACCAGTTTGGTAACATGACACTGAAGCTGGTACTTTGTCACAGCGCAGAGCTGGTAGCGAGAGGTGATGTTCTTTAAAATGAAGCAACAGCTTGGCAATAGCTTTATATTAAATGGGGAGCTTTGCTGTAGGTTAATTCTAAGGAGACTGCCCCACAGATGTGGAGGAGCTGGAAACTGCTTTAACAGTGGCTTTAGTTATACCTTGAGAAATTTATGGAAGGGATTACCTGGTGTGATATCTGTGCTCTGTGACACAGGATTGTCACAGGCATCCCAAGCAGGGGTTTTGGGCACACTGCAGAGACGTCAGTGGGTTCTGGGGAAGAAGAGGCAGGGCAGTGAGCCCTTGTAGGTTCATACTCCCAGTAAATGGAGCTTTCAATGAGGTTTTGGCAGTTGGGGCTGAGTTCATTCCTGCTCACAATTTGAACCTCTGGCTCTTGTTTCTCTTCATCCGCCTTCCCCTACTAATGGCTCCCAAGGGAAAGTTCCCACTGCAGTAATAGGGATGAAAAGACAAACCACAAAAGCTGAAGGATGAACTGGGGGAAGCAGCCCTGAGGGGCTGGGACCTGCAGGAGCAGACACTGGGATGCTGATGAGGGAGTAGCAGTGGGGACAGACACCCCCTTCCCTTGCCCAAGCATCCAGCCTTGGGTTCCCATTGGTGCTGAGCCAGCAGTGAGCTGCACAGGAGGGTGCGAGTCGATGATATGCCCCCAAATCCCCAGCAACCTTCTAACCCCAGGAATCCAGGGGCTCCTTTGGGACACAGCGTCTGGCAGGGGGTGGCCACAGAATCCCCCTCTGGGCAGGACAAGCAGCTGGAGGAGGTGGAGGCACTGGTGAGGGATGAGCAGCCTGAGTGCATGAAGCAGCCCCTAAAGGCACAGAAAAGAGCAGTGTTGAGACTTTCTTAAACCCTTACATATGTGCATGTGGGTGTTCGTGTTTGAGCATACATGTATGCATAAGCTTATATATGGGTATAAACTGACGTATGTATGTAGGTCTGCATTGAGAAGAACACGGATGTTATCCAGCAAAGTGTCTCATGAGTTTTTGTAATTAACCTCTAAATGCGCAGTGCAAACTGAGGAAACTCGGCATTGAGGTCAAATACAAAGCATATTTGGTAAGTTAATGAGGTAAGAGCTGAAGAACTTAGGGACCCAAACAAGGTGATGGATGGAGAATGGATATCAAGGGGAGAAAAATACATACTGTGACTTTCAAAATCAGTATAAGCAGGGTCCAGGAAAAAACCCTGAAGTGACTCCTCCGGAATGACATGGTTATAACCTGGTACTGCAATTACATTTATTTGGGTGCTCTACCTGTGCATTCTTACTGCTGAAGAAAGCACTCAGACTGTTTTCACTTTTCTCTTTCATTCTAAATTGCTGCAATCTATAGCACTTACTTGAGAGACTATGGTGATTTCCCCTTTCCATATTTAACCCATGCTACCCAAACCACCTAAATTCTATCTGAGTGCAAGCTGCATGAAGAAAAGCAATATTAATAAAGCTGGAGGCAAGTCTCTGGAGGGTGTGGGGCCAGCACAACAATGGTAATCCTGAGTCATACAGCCAATTTTTGTGTCAGCCAGACCCTGCAGCACAGAGCTGTTTTCCTCGGCCAGCTCCAGTGTCACTCAGGGAGGGATTTCCACCAGGGTTTTAACACCAGCTTTGCAGGGCTGTGGATATCCCCTTCAGAATTTTACATGGGCTGGTAACAGTTTCATTTTGATTTGAATCTGTAGCCCTGATCACCTTCCAAACGGCTGTTCAGCAGGCAGGAGTAGGAGAAGGGGCTGGAAAACATTACTAAATATGGCTGTGTTTCTGATTGCTACAGACTGCGGGATTAGCGGCCCCTTCTTGCCAGCAGCCACAGCTGAAGTTCCCAAGGTTTGAGGAACAGTGAGCAGAGCTACAGTCCATCCCTCCCTCTCTCTTTTTTTTTTTTTTCCTCTTTCTTTTATTTTTCTGCTTTCCACAGAGAAATCTGCAACCTATTGTGTGGGCTAGCAAACTTGGCACCCTCCAGCTGCCTGTAAAATTGCATTAGGTGTTTATATTTCCTGTAGTGGACTGTGTGTTGTCTGGGCTTTGGATGATTATGAAGGAGAGGGTTAGCCTCCTTTTTTTTTTTTTTTATTGGAGATGGGAGGGGGCACTACTAATTGCATTTGAAATAATTTCATCTTCTTGGAGACAAGGGAGCACTGGCAATTGGCATGGCAGACAGACATGTTCTGAGATGGATACAAGCAGCTTCCCTGCCTGCCGCTTGCAGAGCTGCTGTGGCTGTGTGCATGAGGCACAAGCACCAGAGAACTTGCCTTGCCCAGAAGCACATCAATAACCTCATTGATTGCAATGATATTTTTCATGGTTAAAGTTAAGCAAGTGCTTAAATGTCACGCTGAATCACAAGCAAAGGATTTCTTCGTGCTCTCGCAGAGTCAGTTCTCTTGACCCAGCTGGCTCAGTCCGTGCACACAGCAGGATTTTATCAGAACCCTTAGTATTTGTGCAGATGTGGCATGTACGGGGGATTCCTTTACAAACAGGGGGTTGACTCACTTTGAAAATACCATCTTGGCACATATGTAGAGTATTTATTGTTGGTTTATCACTGTTTTCTAATTTGGATCTGAAGCCAAAGAGGTGGTAACTATTTTTAGAGTGGAAAAAGCCACATTAAAAAAAAAAAGTTTGCAAATCTTATTTGAAATCCATGCTGCATCAGCAACAAAGAGCATTGTGAAAGGGTAAAAATCATATTCCAAGTGCTTGTTTGTTCCGAGAGGACTTTTCTTCACAAGGGGAAACTGATCGTCTTTTGCAGCAAACATACAGTCTAAGGGTGCAATTTTGTGGTCCTGTTTGTATGAGCAGCTAGTACTGTGTCTCACAGTCCCTGTGATGTGAATGAGGGACTGCTGGATAGCCAGCAGGTGGAGTCATCCATAATGGATGTGCTGTGATCTGAGAAGTTGAATAAGTACAACTGGACACGTGGAAATTTCAGTTGGAAGTTGAGACCGAGGAAAATATAAGGAACGGAACTGGAAAACTCCACGGGTGTGGACGACACAAAGAGCTTCAGCAGCAGAAGAGGAGGGACCTGCAAAATGTTTGGAATAGCAAAAAGCTGGAGCAATCCTGGAAACACTTCTGCGGCTTGGATCCTGAGGCGTAATTCATGCTGTTGTAATTTGCACAGATGGCAGATGTCTCAGGGGAAGGCTTGAACAGCTGGGAAACATCAGGGTGTGGGCCAGCTTCAACCACACACCCTTTCTTTATCCCTGAATCAGTCACAGAAGTGAAAGGTGATACAGAGATTGTTGCAGAAAATATCTGCAAGCTATTCTGTACCCTGGGAGATGGCTCCTCTTGCTCACTGAGTCCTGTTAAGGACCAGGTAGTTTGGCATTTTGTGTATAAGAATGCACTTTCAGACACTTTTCAATAAACCGATTAGGGAGGAAGAATCAGCCTCAACTCCAGAGATCAGCCATGTAGTAAATTGAGTTGTAGCTAAAGGGTTGTAATAAACAGGGTACTTCACTGAAAATGAACAGGACTTCAGTGATTTCACCAATTCTGTTTGTGTGATGTGCCCAGCCACCACAGTGGGCGTTCTGCTTTGTCCTTTGCTCCATCTGCTGTTACACCAGGAATGAACATTGCCTCTGGTGGGGCATTTGCCCTTCTCCAGCTGTGTGGCCTCCAGCCTGTTTGGAAATCAGCAGTCGCAAATAATGATTCGTACTGTCTGTTTGTCTGTGTGCCCATATAAGCTCAATAATAATGTCATGGCCATTTGGCTGCTACAGACTTGTTTCTGAGAAAGGAGAGGGTGGTACAGCCATGAGGTACTTCAGAGACACGGCCAGGGATGTGTAGCCAGGCTACTGGAGGACTGCATCAACAGCTGCACTACTTTGATGTGAACTTCAGCCTTCAACAACCTCTGTTTCACTTGCGGCAGGCAGATGAGGGGAATAAATGCCAGGTATTTCCCCACTTCTTGATCTCTGACACCTAGAGAGTAGTGGAGAGCCAGTGTGTTTTTTTGCCCTCTGGTCCTTGTCCCCATGCAGGGAGGTACCACAGGTCCCTGTGGTACTCCCATGGATCACACTATCTTGAGCTCGTCAGCCTTGCTGTCTCACAGGACAACAAAAGACCTTTCATCTCCCAGATCCGTCCCTCACACAGTTTTCTGTTATTATAAATTTTGGGGATATAGTGGGACACCCTTTCATATTAGAAGTGCTGAAGGACCAACTTTATTGCCCATCTTCCCAGGCCTAAGCAGTAGAGGCAGACGGCATTTTTATGCTAATTGCATATTTGCAGGTAACTGCATCTGCACTGCAGGTGCTGTCCTGCTTATCAGCGTTGGTACAACTGAAATGCCACAACTGCTGTACATGCTGACATCCCACAGAACCACAGCCCAAGCAAACAGAAATAATAAATGTGCTGCAGCAATGTTTGAAGTGAGCAGGAAAACAAGACAGGAAAGTTTTGCTCTGAACATTCTGGTTGATTCCCAGCTGCTGATGTTGCTGCCTTGACAGAGCGCTGAGGTGCTCAGTGGTATTTGCTGAAGCCAGGTGTCCTTACTGCAAGGGGTGGCATTGGGAAAAGACTGGGTGCATCGTGGGCATTGTGCACCCTTGTGTTACAGCGGCAGATCAGTGTGCTCCGCCTGGGGACTGGCATCCTTCTGGTAGGCAGGTTGAGTCAGGTGACAAGGCCTTTGGATTTTGTTGACTTAGGGTATGTATTTTGGGTTCTGTGCTAATTGGCGACAAGGCAGCTTCTGTTAATAAAATTTTCTAGCAAAGATCTGGGCTGATATAAGCAAGAAGAAACATTTACCCACAGCTGTCACTACAGAAAGCCCATCACTCCTTCCTGCAAAACCAGGACCCAAATCCAGGCTGAAACTACCTTGGTGGCACATTATTACCTGGGGGAGAACTGCTGTGAAGATGAACAGCATTTGGCTCCAAGGGTTTGTCTCGCAGGATAGAAACAGCAGGAATTAGCAGGGCTGGGCAAGCCACTAAACCTCCCCTGATCTGCTTAGCAGAGAGACTAAATACACCGTGAATAGAGGGACAAAGCTGCGGGAGGCTGTGAGGGCAAGAGGGAGAGGGTCAGCAGGATGAGACGTTGTGTGTGGATGATGGAAGCAGCAAGAAACAGTTCTCAGTTGTGGTGGTGAAGAGAGATTTGCTTTGAAGTGTCTCCTAATGATTTCTATGCCTTCAGGCCAAAGACTAATAGCCGAGCTTGTGCCTCCCTTCATGCTTGTGCCTTAAAACCTGCATGAGTCATTGCCTCTTCTCAATCCAAGCAAGTACTGGGACCCAGCCCTTTGTTCTTCCATGCGTGTTTCATACCCAGCATCCTGATGCCACCTGATCTCCAGCCCAGTGGGAGCACCAGCACACATTTCTTCAAGGAATCCCTTCAAAGGGTGTCTTTCTGAGGGGAGGAAAACCCCCACAACTTTATATGAATCTGTTTGGGAAAGATATACTTTTCATGCCAGCATCTGGGAGCTCTCTGGAAGGATACATCTTCTTAGAGTTACCTCTCATTGATCTGTCACAGACAAAGCACTGGTGAGCACTCTGCATACTTGTCCATAAAATCACAGTACGCTGGAGCTTCTGGCAAGAGCGCCGTGCAGCAGTGGAAGGGTTAACAGAGGAATCAGCTGTCTGTTTAGTATGTCTCAGATACCACATACAAATACCTAAAAGGCAGCTGGGTTGTGTGAAAGGAAATCAACGGATTAAGATTGTGGTCCTAGCTCAAAAGCTTTTTTGTGACTTCAGGAATGCCTCATATCCCATCTGTTAAATTGAGATAATACCTATCCCACAAGCATACCATGAAGATTAATTAATCTTTTTTAAGAGGAAATGGAAAGTGCTAGAGAAATAACAACACACAGTAACTCGGCAGTAATCTCAGCAACCACACAATGTCACAGACCATGTTGACAGCAGCTGCAGGTCACTTTGGTAGGGAGAGAGCAGTACCTCAGCCCTTTTCTCCTGCACCATGTCTGAGGGTACTCAGTGCTCTGCTGTGGTCCTGGCAGCTTCCCTGGCAGGCTGCAGCCCAAAGCCAGGCGGAAACACCTCGCCAAGGGACACGCCTGTGGCACTGCCAGCTCTGCCAGATGCTGTTCTGCAACATGGACCATGTGCACGCGGGATGCAAGGGAGAACTGGCAGCAGCTCTGGCACCTGCATCGCAGGAGGTGGCAGAAATGAGGTTAGGGAAAGGTGAAGGGAAAAATGGAGCTTGGGTACTGTAGAGCAACTCCTTCCTTCAACATCTCTCAAGAGGAGTGTCAGACAGATGCCTGGAACACAGTGAGAGGAGTGCTCCCAAGTGCACACACAGATTTGTCTCCAGACTGTTTACTCCAAGCTTGTCTGAAGGTTGAAGCATTCTGCAGTTCCTCACAGGCAGTGTCTTAACCTGTACCCTTCATCTAGAACCCCTTGCCAAAATTAGGGGGAAGACAAATACAGAAATGCTGCTTTTCTCTGTGTGAGCAGCAACCCAGTCATGAGAATCTCAGCTTCTCTTCAAACCAAGAGTGGACTGAACATGTTCCTTCAATGTTTTTTGACAGTCTGGCTCCTTTTGTCAAACCCAGTCAAGATGAATGAGACATGTGTTTACCCTTGGTGTGTGAGCAGACAAGAGCTGCATGTAATTGTCCTCTGGGTGCCTGCCACTCCATGGGGATTTGTAATCATTTTGAAAAAAGAGATTTTCCCTGTCACTGAAGGAGACAGGCTGGCACCTCAGCACAAAACATACCACTTAAAATAGCTTTTACCATGGCCTTGAAAACTATTTTTGGATGACGAAAAATGTGGCATAAGGGAAGACTGGAGTCATGTACTGCAGCTGTCACTCAAAACCAAAGACTCCAGCATTTCATGAAGATCAGCAGATGTAGCATGTACAAGGGACATGGGACACCAAGATGATATAACTGGTCCTCAGGATTTGTTATGTACGGTGGGACTCCAAGAACTCAGAAAAGGCTTTCTCCTGTATGTGTTGACTGACAACAATCACCTCCACTTTTAGTTTCCTTCTTTTTCTCCAAATCATTGACAGGCAGAGTGACATTCCCACCCCATAGTGCAGCCAACTGCAGATCTGTACAGTGAACCACAGGTGAGTTCTCCATCAGTTTACTGTGACTTCCAGCCTGCTTTCAGGACGGAACAGGCTGCCTGTGTGTTCCTCACTCTAGAGCAGACATGGGCCTTGGTGCTGCCAGACAACAGCTGTGTGAAAAAATCAACTTTGTGATCCTGTCGAGCATCCCAAATTTGTTTCTCAAGGTCAAAAATGTGGAGACGTACAAAAGAGCTGATGAGAAGAGGGTTTTTGAAGACTGGTCTCTCCATCTGGCTGGAAGCCATCTGAAGCAGAATAAATGAGTGTGTGTATATATATATGTAAATGCAGGAGAAACCTACGGAGGCTGTTAGGCACAGGAAAGCAAAGCAACGCCTTTCTCGAGGAACTGGATGCGGTCGGAGGCTCTGGGTGAGGCCTGGGGTGCGATGCCCAGAGCAGCAGGGAGCAGGGCTGGCAAAGGCCGCGCAGAACACATGCACGGCTGGGTTCGAGGCGGCACTTCGCGGGGCCGGGCAGCACACCCCTCGATGCTCCTGAGCCTGGGGGGTCACGCCAGCGCCTCTCACCGCAGACCTACCTCAGATCACACCGCTCCTCACTGACCGCGCTGCGCCAGCGTGGCCCGCACCGAGCGAAGCCCGAGGGGTCCGGGGCGGCCGCCCCGGCCCCGCCGGCGCGAACCGCGGCGCCTCTGGGGC
>VXAU01002370.1:42350-84057 GCA_013399695.1 Formicarius rufipectus | reverse complement strand
GAGGCCGCGGTGCGGGGCTCCGGCGGGGCTTACCCGGCCCGCACGGCACCAGGAAAAAGCCCAGGTGCTGACTGGAAAAGGGGAGAGGAGCGGTGGTGGGGAGTCTTCCAGCTGGAGCTGACGGAGCCGTGGTCTCCTGCCAGCGCGGTTGGGTCATCCCCAAAACATCGCTCGTTCCAGGTGCATTGGCTTTTGTATTTGTGGGATGGTGCTGGGAAGGTATTTGTGCCTCCCTTTGTCTTGGGTGTCGTGGAGGGGTTTTTTTTGTGGTAGTTGCGTTGGGCTCTTCTGCTGCCGCCTCTCGTGACAAGTATATCGGAGCTCTTTGGAAAGGAGTGATTTATTCGTCTGAACTTGTTTCTCCCCTCAACTTCCCTTGGGCTGGTAAAGACTGGTAGTTTCCAGGGGGAGCATCCCGTTCTCCACTGTGCTTCTCATAGAGATGCCAAATGCTGGCCAATGGTCTTCCGTTCTCCACTGTGCTTCTCATAGAGATGCCAAATGCTGGCCAATGGTCTTCCCTGCTTGCTTCCCAGGCTGTCCTCAGTTTTCATGCTCAAGAGTTATTTAGTTTTTAAACAGCTTGTAGCAGGAGAGTTTTGTTTGTGATCCTCTCTGATGTTCAGCCTTTCACGGTGGTCTCTCCACCTCACCACGTCGTGTTTTGCCTTTTGTGATGCTGTGGCCTGAATGCATGCTAGAACTTCGCACCCAGGTGCTGCTGCTTGTGCTCCCCAAGAGCTGGCAAAACCTGTGCTGTGCTCTTTCATCCCTTGAAGTAGTGTGTTCTCTCGCATGTAGGTGTCAGGTATGACTCAGACAATGTGTACAATTGCAAGGAGAAAGATGCTCAGCTTCGAAGGAGTGCTTATGCGTGTTGTCTAGCTAGGAGTTATGAATGAGTGTGTGAACATAGTGACGTGAAATTCTTCCAGCTCTTCAGAGCTGGACTGAGGCATAGGTCCCATGTAACTACAGGAGATGCAGTTGCTGGTTAAACTGGTTGCTGTTGATGTAAACCAGAGGTAAATAAACTGAAAATTGCCCAGACAGGGACTTGGACTGGTTTAGCAAAAGTCTGGATTTTCTCTTTTTTTTTTTTTTTTTTTTTAATAGGAAATGTGTACAATTTCTGTACAGATATAAGGCTTCCCTGTATATTTACATGAAAAAGTGTTTTGTTGTCTGTTCAATGAATAGTGTAAATTAGATTGCAGAGTTCAGCCATGGGGCTGTAGCAGTGCATGTGCACAGCAGTTTGTAATGCTGGTGTTAATGATACTAGGGATTAATTGTGAGATGAATTAGTGGAACGTTGGGGTTTATTTCTGTATCAAATGGTGGCAAACAGTGGAGAAATTAGGTGATGTGCAACTAGAAGGGTTTGATTTTTTAAGTATGTCTATAGTCAGTATAGCAATTCTTCAGATTAGGACACTCATATTGTACTTATTTAGCATTTATAGCATAATTTTAATCTTTCCATATGTATATATATATATGGAAAAGATTTTTCAATATAAAATATTACAATAAACATATATATCCATGTGTGTGTAAGCATAAATACATATTGTTATTTGTAACTAGATGATCTTTAAGGTCTTTTTCAACCCAACCATTTTATGATTTTATGTCCAAAAGTTTCCCTTGACTTTTTTAACTGCTAAAGAGTGTGGCTTATATATCTGGAGAATCTTTTAATGTTTGCAAGCAAGAAAAACCAAATTTGAATCCAAACTTACAAATAATATCAGAGGTAGGAAAAATGAGTTCTTTAAGGTTTGGGAAATTTGGTGTCTTTTAACGTACAAGTCAAAACACAGGATTGCCTTTCATGAGGATTTCTGTTCAGATAGGGTCTTCTTTTGAAGTATCTTAGTTTAGAATAACGGGTTCTTTTTAGTAAATCCTCTATGTTTAACTGTATGTAATGCTTGCAAGAGGAATAAAGAGCCTATTCTTTGATTTGTTTTCTTTCCCCCACTCTCATATGTACTAGAGGCTTTCTGGAAGCTGGAAATAACACCAGCAACTGTCGTACCTTGTTTTTCCTGGAGATCCTGTCAATTTTCTACTTCCTGTTCCAGAGCCACAGGCTGTTGCTGTGTAAACTTGTGACCTTGTGTCTCGGGGCTGATAGCAAGGAATCACTGAGTGCCATGCCCACCACCATTTCTTCTTTGCATAACCTGTACCTACCAATAGTTCAGGTTATGTACATGGCTTGTAATGCTGAGATAAATAATTCAGCTGTAGAAATTTCTAATGCAGCTGCTGTAAAAGTAATAGCTTGGGGAGGGGGGGCTGTTAATGTGAAATATCAAAACTAGCCTATAGGAAGATAAGATAGTAGCTACTTATTAAGACCTTGGGGCAAAGGGTGTCTAAAAGCTTAATGCAACCCTTAAATTTCCTGGGCTTCTTGTTTTCTGCTGTCTCAGGCCAGCATGCTCAGACAGCTTATGCAGTTAGGGTTTCATTGTCTAATCCATCTTTGATCAAGCCGGATAAATGGTGTTTGGCCAGCGTTGATCTTGTTAGGAGGGTGGTGTAAAGCTGCTTGAGTTGGGATTGGGACAAATCGGATCATGGCTGCTATCTGCTTCTGGGACATATTTCAGTTAATCGTGGCGTGGGAGGAAAAGGTCAATCAGAGACCGCTGGTTTTTACCTCCCTCTGTTTCATAAGTGGCAAAAATCAAAGGCCACCAGCCAGGAATGTCTCCTGGAAGTATTTGGATGGGTTTGTAAGCTTTGGAAGTGAAGGGCCCCAAAGGTACTGCTGCTTTTTAACTGTATAAATACTAGCTAGTAACTAGCTTATGCTGTGTTTGCTGACTTGGATGGTTGAGTCACTAGGATCAGCTTGCTGATTTGGGTAAAAATAATGCCTAACAGAGAGGAAAAAAAAAAAAAAAGAAGTTATATTGGCCTAAATCACTTGTGAAACTGCACCAAAATGCAATTGTTGATGCAACTCTATTTGCTGCTGGTCAGAAGAGACTCACTACTGCACAGATGGAAGAGAAGGTACCCTTGCAACAGTCTCTCTCCTCCTCTATTCCTTGCATGATGAAAGATGAGAAATGTTGTGGCTAGCTAGAAAGTGTCCCTTTCTCTTTGGAGCTGCAGTCAAGGGTGTAATTCCAGGGTGCTGTTTTTGTATGCCCTTCCAGGTGATGGAGGTGTACCAGGTATCTTACACTGTTGAACAAAGTTACTAAACTATCTTCCCCTTGATTTGCAAGGGGTTGAATGAGTTAATCAACTCCTCATTTAGTCCCCAAGCTAAATTTTGATTTAACTTTTTTATGGGGTCTAGGCTTGTTAGTGTATTAAAATTACGTACCTGGGGTAATATATGGGTGAAATTATATGCGAGGTGTGAACAGAGCTGGTCCTTGTTCCTCTTTCATGACTGACTTGTGTGCTCAATATCCCTGAGAATTTGGGAGCACTACTCCTGTGTGGCCGTGAGCACAGCCGCCTGCTCAGGACGCACAGATAGTGCAGCTGTTCTGTGCCTCACCCAGGCCATGGAAACCTTTAGTGGCAGTGATGAGTGGTGACTTTGTGTTGTCATTCAGCCATGCCTGCATAGGGTTCATAAAGATGACTAGTGGTGTTGAGATCAGTCCCTCTGTGACTAAATAATGATGTAATGGATGACAAGTCTTTCCTCCACAAGAAAGTCTGTGGTTTCTCATCCTGCTGTGAGCCAGAAGATGGTCTGTAACACCCTCTACCAGCCTGACTCCTTCCACCACAAAGATTGGAAACCTTGAACTGCAGTGTGCCACAGAAAGGGGGGAGCAGGAACATGACTGGTGCTTCATGACAGCCAGTGTCCTTGTTCAAAGTGTGGCCTGTTTGTGGTGCTCTGGAGGACGACAAGGAATCAGTCTGCTGATAATTTCCTAGGATGGGTTTGGGTTTAGAATTCAGAGGGCTCACTGAGATTGTAATGAAGAACGGGCTAGTGAATAGTGGCTTTTCTGCTGTGGGGAATCCTATGGAAGTCTGTATTTTTAAATCTTACAGAAAAGAACATCTAGTTCCAGTAAATTGTGGAAAAGCTGTGTAATCAGGTTAGCTTTTTCCTCCTTCTTATTATTCATGGCATGGCTGTCTTTGTAAGATGCAGAGCAATGCAGGGGACACAAGATACTGTAGAAAAGAAAGGAAGTTCCAGCCTTCAGAAGCCGACCTCTGCCTTGGATCCAGGATGAGGTTTCCTGGGATGCTTTTGACAGACTATTGCTGATATATTGAGACATAATGAGTCACCTCTAAGTTTGTTGTTGCTTCTCTGTTTGCTTTTGTCCTTTGTTTTTTTAAAATGCTTGAGTATTATGAGTTAGACCCGACACAGTCTGGGAACACTTAGGAAATCTCCAGTTCAAAGAAAACCTTTGGCAAACAGACTGAAAGTTGGGATTTTAGAGTTGTTGAGGGCGCTTTAATGTTGTCTCTTTTCTTGCCATACTCAGGAAAATGGAAAGCCCAAGTGAAGTACTCTGGATGTTTTAGTACCCCTCCAGGCTCTCTCAAGTATTTCTCTATAGATTCCAGAGGTTTGTTTTTAAAGGTGATGGCCACAGTTGTGGGGTTGGAAGTTGAACAGAAGTCTGGCTGTACTCGAGATGGTTTCCTTCTTGCATATGTGTACCAGCTGTAGCCTTATGCTTTTTATTTTTCCTTTTCAGAATTCCCCTTTAGAAACATGAGTGCTCTGGTACTTTGCAGGAAGCCTGGCCTCTCCTTTGCATATTGGAAAGGTTGCCCACCTAGCTGAGTTTGGAGCAGCTCCCAGACACGTCCTGTGAAATACCCTTGGTCATCTTCTCCTCCCAGTGATCTAGCAAGTAGGGCTCCTTTTGCATCGAGGATTTGCACCTCTCTTTTCAAAATTGCCTCAAAGAAGTGCTGGTCACTGAAGGTTTAGCAGCCGTGTGGCTGTGCTGGCTTCGTGCTTTAGCGTGACTGTGCTGAGAGCTTTCTGCAACTCAGTTGTGTGAGGCTGGTGGCAGCAGCAGTACCAGAACACAGTGATACAAAGAGGTATGGGGACACAAAGGAGGCAACAGTAAAATAAAAAATTAACTGCTTCATTTGCACTTGTGGTAGGGAAGCCAAATTGAAATCAAGACAGATCTGGACTGGATTTTGTGTGTGGTCCGTGGCCCCCTGGAAGTTGCTGCTGAAGGACATACCCCTGTTAGCTTTGAAAAATAAAGCCTGTCGTTAGCAGCACTTGGTTGGCTGCACAGGAACCTCTGCCCCTTTGGAAAATGTTAGGGATCATATTGGTTGGAGATGTTTTAAAACTTTTCACTCTACACTGCTCAGTTGTCTCCCGGCATGCAGCAAACCTTGGGTTTTGTATGAAGGGAAAGATCAGGGCAGATGTTTTGGATGTATGGAAACCTTTTATTTAATTTGCCCATCTCTGATATTACTTGACCTTCTGTGTGTGTGTGTTTGCTGTTGAAATGTGGTGGCTGAGGGATCAGAGGAACATCCAGAAGAGAAGTGAGAGAAGCAATTAGAGGTAACGAGTTCCAGTTCATTGAAGCATTCTGTTGATCTGCATTTTACAGTGGTATTGAGTGGACGCTCGAGTGTAGCTGTCATGAGATAATCCCAATGTTTAGGGATTAGAGCTGCTTGGCTGCATTTTGGGCCTTAACTCCTTTTGCTCTCCAGTAAATTTAATTTTGCCAGCAATCTTTTGTAAATTCAGTTTGAAAGATGTGTATATATTTTCCTCAGCATGCTTTCCCCTCCTTCGGCTTCACTTTCCTGAGCACATCTCCTTTTTTCCGGGTTGAATTGGAGGTATTTGTAGGAGCCGAGCCTGCAATGACAGGGGCTGTATGACAGTCCTTACCAGTCCTGGACCATGCTACCCTCCTGACCCCACAGCATTCCCTGTCAGGGCTCCGCCGAGCTGTCCTGCTGAGCTATGCCAGGGCACCTCTCCTGCAGGAAAGCTTTGCTGAGAAAGCCCTGACATAGTTTTCGAGGTTTCTAACCTGCAGTCTCATTTCTGGAAGATTTCCAGGGTGTTTGTGAACCGTTCCATTCTCTCTTGTTTGGCTCATCACATGTACATAGGGCATCTATCAAAACCACCCCTTTCAGCTCTCTTGCCAGTCCAAAGGAAATGGGTCTATAACTCCTTAGCAGTGATATGATGTATTTAAGTGACTGCAAAGAAGGAAAGGTTGTATACAAAAGCTCCATTGTTCAATGAGGGGCATCAGCTGAACTTGAGCTGGATCCAGCATCTGCTTGGGCAGAGCAGGAAACTTTGGCAGTTTCTGTCAGCTCACTTGATGCGACATTGGCGTTCAATCAGCTATACCATTGCCATCTCCTCACTTTTGGAGTGTGGGCAGAGTGTACTTGTAATTCAGACTGGTTAGTAAAGAGGTAATGAGATCTTTCACTTGGATAGGACAGTGGGATTCACTCTGGAATGTTTTGGAAGTGGCTGTGTGTTCACAAGGCTGTTGCTTGTGTTTGCTTTTGTCTAGGAGAGTTTGTTGTGCAGAAAAATTGGATACTTGCTTCAAAGAGCATGAGCTAGAAGCAACTGTTGCTTTTTTTATGTGACTTTCTTGGGGTTTATGTGCTCATAATTGCCTCAGCAGTAATGTAGGTATTAGCAGAGATGAGGAAGAAGCTGTACCATTTAAGGGGGTGGAGAGGGGGGGAACCTCAGCCTGTCATCACTTTTTATCCTCTGGCTGTACATAGCTAAATTTCCTTTAAGACAGGCTAAAGAAGCAACCTTATGTGGCATTTCTGTGTGTTGCAAATATTAAAATATGCTCCCTAGAGACCTTGGGATCTGGCTCCAGCTTAGGTTTCTTCAAGGGATGGGAGCATTGTGCGCTTTTAACTGAGGCTTTCTGTACAGCTTTCCCACTGCTATTTCTGTAGGAGACTCTTGCAGGCACTCGGGGTGGTTGTCACCATTGGGGGTGATGCCTGGGAAGAAAATTCCACCAAGGCATCACTAAAAAGCCTTGATTTAGTGCTGTGTGGGCTGAGGGAAGACTGTAGCTGGGATCCTAGTGCTATAATTTGCTGCTTGAGGTTGCTGTTCCCTTACCCAGATAGGGGTGGGAAGGTTGCCTTTCTTCCAGCCTGCTCACTGACCTCAGGCAGTGAGTCAGGGGATGGGCCAGGCTCTGCCCTGCTGCAGGGCTGGGTGCCTGCTTCCTGGGTTCCAGGATCTGCAGGCAAAGAAGCCAAGCATGACTCTCCGAGCAGTTCTTGTGAGATTGTGGTTCTGAACCGTCTGTGCCTGTCTTTGGTTTTATTCTGTTCTGTGGCTATGCTTTCTTTTTGTGGGAAGAAGTGAGAGGAAGTACAAGGAGTGGCTTCTCCATTACCCTTTGTACTCTCCTGTCCTCGAAGGCAGGTCTGTCAGAGTCCTCTTTCCTATTCTTGTTTTCTGTTAAAAGCCTTGTGTAGCTTTGAAGCGAAGCTGGACCAGGATGGAGTATGTTTTCTAAGTATTTTGCCTTACCTGTTCTTGAAGCTCAGCCTTGGAGTGACCTGGGGTGGTTCCTGGGATTTAAAACTGCTAACTCTGACTGATGCTTCTTCTACTTCCATTAGTGGGACCAGCCACACAGCCTGGGGGGATCCAAAAGGTTCATTCGGGGAAGGAGATCTGGGCTGTGATGTTGCTGCAGCAGATTGAACTATGGGGCATACTGAAGGAAGTGGGAGCTGGTAGCATGATATGGGCAGATACCCAAGGGCTGGTGGCATGTACTGGAGTGGGAAGCAGAAGTTTGTGTTGCGTTGGCCTCAGGAATGATTTGGATCATGGAGGCAACTGAGGCAGTCAAGTGTATGCAACACTGCTGCTGTTCTGCAGTCAGAAATCTGAATGTCTCTTGGGAAGCCTTCTAGAGAATTCAGTTGACTTCTGAAGCTCCTGCCTGCCCTGCTATTTGTTTTGTCTAGGAGCAGAAGTTGAAGCATGTGAAAATGCAGAATGCTCTCAGTGCTCCAGTTTTTGGAAGAGGTGTGTTATGCTATGGTGGTGCTGTGGGAGTTGGTGTTTGACCTGGGTGGTCTGAAGGTGCTGGGTGCTGTCTCCTCAATGCAGAGGAGTGGAGTAAACACAGAATGTGCCAGAGTGAGAACCTGTGCTGCAGCAGGCTGTGACCAGGGAGACTTAATACATGGTGCATCCTCAGGGTAGGGCCAGAGCTCATACCCAGCAAGTGCCCAGCAGTAGAATGTGGCAAGAAGTCATCATGTGAGGTCATAATTGTGGTCATACCTTTTATGTTTTCAGAGATGACTTCATCTCCACAAGTGTAGCAAATGGCTAATGCTCACTGAGCTCTATTAAATGTAATGGGAGTTTTGTAACCAGTTGAAATGGGTGTGAGGTCAGGGTTTAGACTGAGAACTATCCAATATTTCATTTCTTCATTTTCATCTCATGTATGACCCCAAATTGAATTTGCTGCAGATAATCTAAACTTTGCACTGAAAACAGAACTACTGATTTTTAATGGTCTCTTCTATGGCACTCACCAGTGTGCTTCAGAGATACTAATGGATAATAGTTTTTCGTTTTCCTGAGATGTAGAATAGGTCTGTTATGTCTTATTGTAGAAATGGAGGATTGAGTTGAAATGGAGGATGTGTCAAATCCGATTGACACTTATTATCTGATTCGTTTTTTTGTTTGTGTTTTTTATTGTAGGTGAGGTTTTGGGAGTGTTTAAATCCTTGATCTACAGCTCCCTACAAGTTCCACTGTATGTATGAATGCCTACCACTTCCACAGGCTGATCCTTAAGACTGTCATGTTGGGCAAATGTAAAGTGATATCTTCATCTTAAAAAACAATGGAAAAACCTGAATTAAGTAACTTGGTCTTCATCATAGTTAAACTTCACTTGGAAAATGAGGTTTGAAATCTTAACTTTCTAAACAGAATGGATATTCTTTGTCTGAAACTACAAAACCACATAGCTTTTGTTTTCTGCTGTTGTTTCTCCTGCTCAGAATGCGATATAGCAGGAATTAGAGAAAAAGTAGCATATAATCCTTATTTGTTGTAACATCCCTGTGCTTGAGGAAACAGTGAAAGTTTTTTAATCCATATTTGCAGTTGGTATTCTAGGAACACTGTAGCTACCTTGCCTTTTGAGTTAAAGCATGTTTTGATCTGTTAGCAAGCAGAGAGCTGCTATGTGTACGGGAAGGGCAGGAACTGGCTCTTGACCTGTTCCCTGCGCTGGCTGATGTGCGGGACCTGCTACTCTTGCCCTTTTTGGGGACCCAGGTCTCAGCATGGTCACTTGGGCTAGTGAGGAGGAGAGAGAGGCATGCTTTGCTGAGGAGACTTTGTGACACATTAGGGTTGCAAATCAACCCTACTGCTTTTTGAAAAAAGGAGATAAAGACCAGTGTGGCAGTACCTTCTTTGTACCTCTGCACATGTTCTGGGAATTCTTGTTGCCTTGCAGTGAGGGGAGGAGATGAGACTGGAGTCCTCTCCAGTGCTCACATGGATCCAGTGGAGACCTGGCGTCTGCTAATGTCCCCAGCTGGATCTAACAGCTTTTTCTCTGTGTGACCTTTATCCCCAAGCACTTCTTGGAAAATTCTGACTTCCTGGTCAGTTAGATTTCCCTAAGTGTGGTGATCTACACGCCAAGTGCCTTACGTTGTGAGAGCTGGGCTGAGAGGGCATAGTCATAGACAGAGGAGGCAGTGGCATCCTCTGCAATGCTGTAGTGGAATGGATTCATCAGGAGGTGATAGTGGAATTTGTGAACAGTGCTGCCCATGTGATGGTTAAGTATCAACCATGGGCCAAAGAATGCTTCAGAGAAGAGAATATAGAGAAGAAACAGACCCCTGTGGATTTTGATTGTCAAATAAAGAGCGTTGCAGTGGAACATAATTCTTGGTAGTGTTATGGTTTAATCCCAACAAGCAGCTAAGCCTCACTCACCCACCCATTCACTCCTCCTTGCTGGGGTGTGGGAGAGAATCAGAAGACTAAAAGTGAAATAACTTGTGGGTTGAGTTAAAGACAATTTAATAGATAAAGCAAAAGCCAAATGTGCAAGAAAAGCAAAACAAGGAATGAATTCATCATATCCTATGGATCCACAGGTGTTCTGCCATCCCCAGGACAGCAGAGCTCCGTTATGTGTAATGGTGAATGGGGAAGACAAACTTCATCACTTCAAATGTCCCACCGTCCTTCTTTTTCCCCCAGCTTTGTATGCTGTCCATGACACCATGTGGTATGGACCTTGGGTCATTTGGGGTCAACTGTCCCTGCTCTGTCCCCACTCAACTTCTTGTGCACCTCCAGCCTTCTTGCTGGTGGGTTGGGGTGAAGCAGAAAAGGCCTTGACTCCGTGTAAGTACTGCTCAGCAGTAACTAAAACATCCCCACATTATCAACACTGTTTCCACCACAAATCCAAAACACAGCCCCATACCAGTTACTGTGAAGAAAATTAACTCTATCCCAGCCAAAACCAGCATCTATCCGTCCTTTCTTTCACTGCCCACTTCTGACTTATCAGGACTGTTGTGATGAACTTGGATGTAGTGAATGAGGCTGAAACTGGTATTTGAGTATATATTGTCTGACCATCTGATATAAATGTGACTGTATATATATATGTGTGTCTGTCTGTGTGTGACTTCGCCAGGAAATTGAAATTATGCTTGTAATTAGGTCTGTTTTTTGTCTGTACCTCTGTCCACTGATTACATCCTTCCAGAAAAGACTTGCTGCATTTCATCATCTTCCCAGATCTCTTCTGGCTTTTAACGGGAACATCATGTGGTCAGTACCAAATACTGCAGATTAAGAAAAATAACTTTTCTCGGTTGATAAATCACAAATTAGCACCATTAAGAATTTTTGATGCTTCATGTTCTCTCTTGAAACTTTCTTGTTTATGGAGCTGAGAACTGAGTGTATCTTTCAGCTAGGACTGTGTATAGGTTCTCTTGGGGATGAGTGTTTCCCTTGGGGAAGATGTTGATTGGAATAGGTGAAGGTGCAATGAAACTTTGTGTGTTTTTGTTTTCCTTCTATTATTAATTGCTTAAAGAATTGAGTAAGAATTCCTCCTCTGCTATGGGTCGATCTTTTCATCTTGAGTGGTTGGGTATTTTTAACTGCTTGGCATACCAGGAGGAGCCTGAGTTGGATTTGCAACTTCAATCACAACTCCTTTAAGGACTAGGAATGTTTTGATGAGGGATTACACTTAACTCTGGACTCTTAGTTGATGGATGTAGATGGAGCATGTCCATGTTACTTGGGAAGGTTTCCTTAAATAGGCATGACCTTTCTAGTGAAAACAGGAAGATAGTTTTTGCTTTGGGTTTTTTTGAGCATGGCGTTTGTTTCATTTTTGGAACTCATGATTACTGCAGATGTTTACTGTAGAAGCAGTTCATAGACTTGGTAGCTTCATGGGGCAGGATTTGACAGCTCCACTGGAGTTTTGATAGGTATATTGGCTTGCTCTGCAGTCTGGTGTTTGATAGAGCATTTTTTGCATCCTTTCTGGACCAGCTGCTATTTTTCACCTTTGATGAACTGGTTCTCCCTCCTCATGCTGGCATCAAAACCTCAGAGGCATCTCTGTGTACAGGGAAAAGTGTAGCCAGTCTGCATGTTTTAACATCTAGGTGGGGAATGACAGTGATTCATTAGGTCTGATTTATCCTGTGGTAAATATTCTTGTTTCTGTTGTGTTTTAGTAGATGTTAGGGTGGAATTGGCAGGAGAACTGGAGAGAATGGTCCTGCTCTCTTAGAATGAGGAACTCTTCTGGCTGCAACATGAATATGGTGGCAGTCTGCCTGAAGTAGTGCCCGTCCCTTATCATCCTTGGGAGGTGTAGCAGGAGATGGGTGTGTTTGACTCCTGTGTGCACTGCAGTTTGTCAAGATACCTGGTCTCAGCTAATCACTGTTGCTGACAAGGTATTAGGAAGCTCTTTTGTTAAATAAGTATAAAATCTCTATGCTTGGCTTCAGATATCTATTGTAATGTGTTCTGTGAGGTAGCTTCTCTTGGATTTGGTGTTTGATAAGGAGATGATGCATATATACTGGAAAAGGTGCAGAATGGTGGAGAAACAGACCAGCCCTGCTGGCACAGTAGTATCCAGTGCTCTGTTTGCCTTGTGTAGTTTACCTGATCCTCAGGGTTAGTCTGAAATACAAATTTTATGTCCATTCTCCTGAGCAGTTTCGTATACTGGGTTACCAGTTTCTTGATGCCTGAATTGTTGGCAGTTTTGCAATTAAGCTTCTGAGGTCTGTAGATCTGCCTGGTTGGTTCTGTGATTAGCAATTTTTACTTTTGTTTTTAGAATAGGATTTTAGAGACAATCCTGAAATCTCTGGGCAGGAGTAAACATGTGGCATTGTTCCTCTTCCATGGGTGCATTCCTGCCTTTGTAAGGCTTTCTCTGACTCTGACTTCCTGGGCAGGGTTTTTGACAATGAATACAGTCACATTAAGTAGTGGGGAACTTCTTAATAGATAATTTCCCAGCTTTACTTCCTATGTAAATATTTTTGTCTTGTATGGATTTTCCTGGGGTGTGGAGGCTATTGGGTGATTAACTTCACTCATGGAATTGCCTCCTTATTTACAGATGCCTATTGCTGAGTGCTCCTCACGGAGGCAACTCTCTTCATGAAGTTGCTCGAAGAAGCTACCATTAATTTTGTATGGGCTGTTGTTGAACAGGGGCACTGTGGAAATAAGATTGCAGTGGGAAGGGAGTATGGGATGTAGCATTACTTGTCTCCCAAAGGCTACTCCTTCCCAGCAGAGCCAGGACAGGTGGTCCTGCCTTCCCTGGTGACTCTGGGAGACTTTCCCCCCTATTAAATTAGCCCTGGATTTGAGTTGCTGGAAGTGTGTCTTGTCAAATGCTAATTCAGCATGTTATGTGTGAAGATAATTGACAGGGCAGAAAAAGCGATGTTGCCTGTAGGAAACTTTCTTCTTATCTGGAAGAGCTTCAACAGTATGAAAATGTAAAATGTCCAGTAGGAAAATTTCTTCCTTGCACGGTTAGCAGCGATAACTGAAAGCAAATTATTCAATGTGGTGTTCAGAGCCCTCTGATAGTATTGTCATGGCTTCTGCTTCTGTTTACAGATTTCCCATGTAGCTGAATTAAATTAACAAGACCAGTCAATTCATTGCTGCTGTATTTAAGCCCCTGGGCAGCAATGAATCTGGCAAGGATGGAGCATCATTTTCCTGTGCTGCTTGGAAAGGGAGGACGTACAGCAAACTGAAGTAGTGCTACTCCTTGGGGGAGGGGTTCACAGTCACAGCTCAGGTGTCAGGCTAAGGGAATAGTGTAGGTTCCCAGAAGTCCTTTTTTCTCCACGTGGCTCAGTCAGTTAGGTCGCGTTAGGTTTTCTTTGTCATGTATGGGCTAGCCAGAGACTAATGTATCCACAGAGTTTGTTCAAGGCAGATAGCATTACAGGAATCAAAACAGATCTCTTCGTTCCTGTTCATTGATTTAATCCTTTGTTTTTAGCAGTTAAATATCCCTGTATTTTTTAGCCTAGGCTTGGTTATCCTGGATTTGAGCCCTTCTTAAATCCTAATTGCATAGTATGCATGGTAGGAAGACGAGTGGCATGAGGTAATACACAGAGAAATGAAACAACTCCACCAGGTTGCCTGTGAAGGGGCAGAAGTCTTGGAGCGCTGGGCTCAGTGGGCCATCTTTCTTCTTCTAGTTTGAGCTAGGTGGTGTCATTGCTTTAATGCTGCCCCCTCCATCTAAAGGGTGGTCCTTGGAAGCTGTTGGGAATGGTGAGCTGTACATTGCTTCTGTCTTGTGCTGCATCAGTTTGCTGTGTTAGGAGATGGGAATTTGCAGCATTTTACAATATCTTTCCCTAGCCCCAAAATTCAGTTAAAATTCAGTACATATATGGATCTGCATCCTGTTGTTACATATTTAATATTTTCTTTAGGCTAGTGCAAAACTCATGGTATGATTGTACAGATTTTTATTTTTTTTTAATGCCCTCTCCCGTGAGTTTGCATAGCTTGTGAGACTGGGATGATACTATGTGCTTAGCTTTGCAGTCAGTTTGGAATTCCAGGCTTCACCATGCCATGCTTGCTTTTCTTGTCTGTTTGCTCTAAGTTTTTTATATGTTTACAGATACTGGTGCAGTTTACACAGCAGAAAGTGTCCCTTTGTAGCAGTGGTTGAGTGGATGACGGACAGCTGATTAAGTGAAACTTTCTAAAGTTTTTTGAAAAACACACTAATATTAAATTTATGATTTGCAGAATTTGTATCAGTTCCTCTGGGTTAAACAGCATTAGACCACCTGGTGTGGGTTGGTCTGATTGATAACACCCCTTTGCTCTGGGCCACCAAATGCTTGTGTCTGTGGGGTATTTACAGTAGGCACAACCTCTGTGTAGCATCTCCCTGTGTTGGGGTGCATGGTGTGAAACCTTACCTCAAGACTGAGATGGTTTGGGTGTCAGTAGTTTCTGAAAGAAGCAATCCTTTCCCTCTGCTCTCCACGTGGCTCAGTTTCTGTTTCATGTTCTCATAGAAAATTAATAATGCCAAAGAAAAGAATTCATTGCTAAATCCAGCTGACTCCACTATGGTGGATGCATTGCCTCTGCTGTCCTTTTGAGAGGGAAGGTGCTGTCCAGTGCTGGCAGTGCCCGTGTCAACAGTGCCAACAGCAGCAGTGTGTATGTTGATGTGGCACTATGTATCCACAGTGCAGCTGCACATCACTTCTGCATCTGGGTTACATCTGTAGCTCTCGCAAGGAGAGCCCTTTGCATGTTTAGTACCACCATGCCACTGTCACCCTCTCTCATGTCCGTACTGCTTTAGGACTGACTAGTTGTCCACTCCTCCTGCAGAGGAGAGAAAAAAGCATTTGATCATCCATTCTTTCTCTGATCCAACTGTGCTTTCAACCCTGCCTTTGTATTTGATGGCAGGTCCTCCCTTCCCTTGGTGCGCGTCCACAACGTGCTCATGTGCCGGCACGCGAGTGCTGCCCTTGAGAACAGACCCAACTTATTAAAATCATTGCTGGTTGCCATGGCAGCTGTTGTCGCTGTGGGCTAATAGGAAAGGCAATTACTGCTGCATGCTGGGGAGCACACAGGGAGGGGTGTGGGCAGGGGGGGACAGGCGACTGCATGCTGAGGAGTTGTGTGACGGATGGGTTGGCTGTCACGGTGAGCAGGCAGCACAGGAGAGAAAGACTGGAGATGCCCCGTAACAAGGCTTGGCCAAATATGCAGTATTTCCACTCCTGGGCAGTCTCACTGAAAGATTCCCACCCTTCCTTTGATTGTGAAGGGGAATCTTGGGATTGAGATTCATGATTGCAGCTGAGTGCAGTGTATTGCTTCTCAGTGGCTCTTAGCTGGCCCAGGAACTGAAACAGGGATCTGGAAAACTTTATACATGTCGAAGATACTCATCTGGTCCCTTTCCTGCTGTTTCATCTTGTGACTATTCCTTTTCGGCTCTTACTTTGCTGTTTCCTGTAGGTCAATGGTCATGATATAAACTAGCTCCAATTTTCTTAGAGTGAGGAAGATCAGTTAAGAAAACTGCTTCTCTTAGTAACTTTAAAGCTAAAGGGAAATTGCATCCTTCATCTTTAGTATTTGAATTTGGTCAGCATATGTTTGTTTTGCCAGCACTGTTTGTGTCCAGTGCAAAGGTGTAAAACAGGGACCATCGTATAGTGAGGAGCTTGAAGGAAATCAGTAAATTCCTTGAAGGATTTGAGTTGGGGAAGAAGATGAGAGCTGTAAGTCTGCAGCTTCTATAAATCTTAGGAATATAAAAAACTGTTTTGGCAGTGTTTTACAGAGCCCTGCACTCCCAAATTGCAACCTTCTGTCCTGCCCAATTTGTGCTGCTTCCCCTTGTGTTAGGAAATGGCCTGAGACCTTGCTGCATAGGAGCCCTTTCAAAGGTTCTCTTTGGACAGCAGGAGACACATCACATAAGTTTCTTCTGGCTTCTAGAGTCCGCGTTGGTGTTGGTGAAGCTAAAACGATGTCTGTAACCCCCTTCAATGGGGAGCCAAGTCCCTGGAGGCATGGGGGAGGCTTGTGGTCCAGACAAAGTGAGAAGAATAAAACAATCCTCTTGGAGCAGGCAAAATTGGGATGTTGTCTGAATTTATTTCTCCCAGCATCTGTTTCCAGCAGCCCTCTGGATCATGCCCCGTTGGGATAGCTGCTCTGACTCACTCACTGGGCTGGTTTCTGCAGCGTGCAGGAGCCTGGCTTCCCAGGGAGCTGTGGCACCAGGAAGGGAAAGGTTTCTGGTGTGCTTGATTCCCTCAGTGAAGATTATGCTGTGTCTGTTTAATTAGAGACTGCTGCTTTCTTTACTGGTGTACTAAATATAAATGGAGGAGCTGGTCTAATATACTTGAAGTTGCAAATGTCAGGAGTTGATAGCTTTGTTTTCCTCATGCCAAATCTTATTTGGTTTTAAGTACTACCACTAAATCTAATGATGCAGTAATTCCTGTTTGTGAAAAGGAATGAGGGATTTAGACTGAGGGGGGGACTTCATACTCTTCTCTCATCTCACCTCTCTTTTACAAAGGAAGATCTACTCGCTTAGAGGTGTTCGTACAGTAAGCTCTGAAGGTCAAAAGGCTTGGTCTAAAAACACTGTGAACTAAGTTTGTATGCAGTTAAAATACAGTTGTTAAGGTTTTTCTCTGCACAGTTTTTGGCACAGATTTGTACATTCCAAAAATTACCTTTGTGACAGTCAGCATAATGCCAAAAAAATTAAAAATATGTAAAAAATGCAGTGAAGATAAAGAAGCTACGTCTAGCGCACAGGCTTGCAAGGATTTATGTGGGGCTTCATGTTTGGCTTGGAATTTTTTTGTTTGCTGAACTACAGCCTAAGTCCTGGCAGGCTCCAGAGAGATCTGTAATGGGGCAGACATCTGTGCTTAAAATGCCTTGCCCTGTCCATCTGCTGTGCAGGAAACAAAATAGGTATCAAATGAGACTTTCCCCCCCCCTCCTCAAGGCTCCTGCTGGACACAGTGGACCCAATCTACCTCCATCTGCCTAGCCTTGTAGAGTGCCATTGTGGAGTGCTGTTTGCTTGAGCATGTCCATGAGTTGTAGCACAATGCCTGGGAAGTAGAGCTGGCAGGGAAGTACAGCTGGCAGTGCAGGCCGCTGCATGAAGAGTTCAATCCCGAATCAGTTGGTTGGGAAGTTCTTGAGAGCAGAAACACTGGGGAGAACTCCTCGTGGTGAAGACTCATTTACTGCTGTTATCTACTGCCTGGTGAGGCTACATGTCTTGCCGTCGGCTGCTGTAACTGCTGTTTGTTCATGCCCTGGCTGATTCAGAATGCATTTGTTCTGGCCACTGGGATAACGTGGGCTACCTTGTCTTGGGGCAAAGCTGGCTGCTGGGCCAGAGGAGGAGGGAGCGTGCTCATTATGTGCTGGAGGCATTTTTTGCCATGTTGCAGCATGTGCTGGGAGAGACATGCTTTAAAAATGAGAGTACCCAGAACTTTGGGCTGATCTGCCAGGTCTCTTCTGGCCTCAAGACTTGAAGTCTAGCAAAACACTTTCAGCATTAGATATCCCTGTGGAAAGGGAAGGAGAGAAATGCAGAGATATTTTTTTGCCCTTCTTGAGGTTTTCCTGTTCCTAGTGGTGGCAAAAAGAAATTGTGTTTCCGGAGTGTGTTGAGTGGTAATGATTGTCTGTTCTCAACCTGTGTAGAAGAGATGGAGACTTTCCCATGTGTTTCTATGTGCTCTTGGTTATCACTATATGTTACTGACCAGCACAGAGGTTTTTTTCCAAAAGCTGTTTCCTCTCCTATGTGATGCAGTGTTGAGTCAGTAACCCTGTCGCTTTGAAGGTTAACATTTTTCATATCCCCAACACTTGTGTATTGTCCTGCTTTATCCCTCTTTTCCCTCCCCCCAGCTTTTCCTATTTTTGATAGATCAGCCTAACGCTAGCATTTCCAGGGGCAGAGCAGTGCCTGTGAGAGAATAGCCTCCATCCTCTTCTGCTTTAAGCTTTGGAAGCCTGGCTGATGGAGAGCACATGACAGTCCTGGTGGCTTTTCCTTCCCGGCGGGACACAGGGAGCTGTGTGTGTGAGGGGAACAAGCTGTGCTGTGTAGCGCGTCAGCACTCCACTCCCGCTGGTGGCAAGGGCAGGCTGGGCTGGCTGGCTGGCTCCTGCCAGCGTGGCACGGCTCACCAAGCCGGTGGCTTTCCCCATGGCCTTGCCCACCTGTGTGCCACCCCCACACTGGCTTCTCTGCCTGAGCCCGAGCATGCAGGGTGGCTGCAGACAGCGTGAGCAGGCTTTGCCTCTCCTCGACATGGTGTAAGTGAGCAGAGTGCCTGAATTATTCACTTCTCCTTGGTCTGCTGTTCCTATTGAATTCCCGGTGTCAGGGCACCCTGCCAGCACCCTCTGGTGAATTCACTGTTGCGCCTGCCCAGGGGCACCCCTCGCCCTGTGTGTTCGGGGCGGGGAGCAGGACTAGGGGGGCTCTGGGGGTGGCAGCCTGTGCCAGGCTCGTCCTGGAGTTTTGTAGCTGCAGGTTGGTGAGAGTGGGTAGCCCTGAGGTCTTCCCATCTGCAGTGTAGGTGGGCGCCGGTCCTTTTGCAGCTCAAAGGGTTGTTGGCAGGTTTTCTTGTGTTTGTATCTGTGTCTGCCTTGCAGCCGTGCTGAAGTCTGCCTGGGCTACCAGATCCTAATCTTTTTCTACTATCTCTTTATATGCGGTGTCTGGTATTGTGTCCTATCTGTATTTTGTCTTGGTGGCATGGATTTCTCTGCAAACCACATCCTTACTTTTTACACACCATTTGGTGTTTTCCTCTCTTCTGTGTTCAGAATTTTCAGGGGTGGTTGTGCTGAAAAAAAAAAGCAATCACGTTTCACAATTTCTAAGAGAAAATGTTTCTTTTATTGTTCTGGTGGAAACTATTTCCCTTTTGCCTATGATGTTACTGTTAGTAATCTGAATAATTTTTTTGTTCACATTATCACAACTCAGAAAACCTATTGAAGACATATTTTATACTTTTGGGAGCATATTATCACTTCTTTTTACAGGAACTTCTGGGTGTATGTTTGGTACCGTCTTCATTGTGTTGATCCTGTGCTTTGTTGCTCTGTATTTTCTTTTTTAAGCAATTACAGCAGGTGGCTGGTCCCTGGGGAAGCTTCCTTTGACCAGTGTGCTCTCTGGTCCCGGTTGACAGAGTCGGATGGAGTTTCAGGTCCTCCTCCTGGCTGCACAGAGGAGTGCTTTTTCACCTCTAATTGGATCATGTAAATTGGCTCGTTCTTTGTCTCACCCTCTTTGTCCAGAATTTCCTTCTGGATTTTGATGAATAAATCAGCCTTGACATTGGAATGAATTTTTCTTTAGTAGTTACGTTGATATTTGAAAACTAGTATATCTGATGAGCAAAATAGGTGCAATGATCAGAATTGTGACCAATAATTTCCTACAAAAAACAATTTATGTAGTAGAGGTGATATGCAAATGATGGACTACACAGTGGCAAGGACTGTCTTTTCTTTTTTTTTTTTTTCTTAAATCCTTTGCAGTTACAACCCTCTTGGATTTTAGTGTTTGATAAAGTGTTAAGGGGTCCCCAGGGTCTGACAGATGCTGGAAAAAACAGAGCTCCCTCCCAGAGAGAAACCCAGTCCTTTCATGCCAGTGCAAATGCAAAGCTTTTCCTGCTGGCAGTTGTCCCCTAAGCCAAAGGCAAAGTCTTTCAGAGTTGCTGGCTGCAGTTTGCAGTGTGTGGTTGTGATGGGCAACCCAGGGAGAAGGATGTGCTGTCCTTCTTTTTCCTACTTTGACTCTTACACCTGGAGCAATGGAGTGTGCCTTTACCTGTGAAGTGATGGCTACAATATTACTTGCTGTAGCTTCTCTGCAGCAAACATCTGAGTGATGCAATGGAGAGAGAGGAGCAAGATAAGCTGCAGGAAAGCCTAAACTACTTCATGTGTCCATGAGCATCCATAGGCTGTTGAATCAAAAAGGCCAAAAGGGAGGGAACAGAGGGTAAAGTCTTCTTTTTTAACCTTTGTACTGGCAGGAATGGAGAGAGGAGTGTAATACTATTCCCTGTCTGTGGAGCAAAGGGAAATGTCTGAAAAAAGTTTCCTCTTGTTCCTTTTAAAGTTGCATGAGTGGGAGACAAGTTGCAAAAGCGTGAAGCCTTCATGCAGCAGCTGGGAGAAGGTCTGGGACTGCACTTCCTGATTAGCACACAGGACTTGCAAATGTATTTTTGCTGTGGGCAAAACCATTCAGCCCCTCCAGAAGTAAATACAAAATCTGGCAGAGGTGACTGCATGTAGTCAGTCGAGAAGCTAAACCTGATTGTAATATGTGGCTTTGAGGATGCAGGAGAGCTACAACTGCCATCGCCAGAGTGTGGGGCTGTGTGCTTTCATATTCTCTTTGGGTATCAGAGATTTTAAGTTTTGGAGTTTCTCGTTCATCCCCATAGTAATGGCAGGAGAAACTGAAAAGTTTTTCTTCCTTCCCTCTTTTTAATTCCCATAGGAGATCTTTGACTATTTTCAGAAGGGAGCACACTTCCCTCTCTTTCTCTCATGGTCCTGATCTGATTGAAGAGCAGTGGGGGACAAAAGCAATCTCATTCAATTAGTGATCTGCATTTGTTCAGCCCTTCTGTCCCAAATCTGTAGAGGCCTTTCTGTGCAGCTGATAACAACTTTCCCATGCAGCAGTCACATCTGTGTAAAATTCTAGCATCCTTTAGTTTTTCTTTTCTGCTGTTGCTTTAAAACTCCAGGTAGTCCTCCAGGCACCTGTGCTATCTTTGAATAGACCCTGACTGATGCAATGCTGTCTTCATATGGGATGGGATTTGGGAGGTGTGATTTTTCACCTAGGTGGATTACAAGCTTCATTCTGACACAAACATTTGTACAATACAGGTGGTAGTGCTGGTGTCTCAGGACTTTGTTTTTGGCATTAGAGAGATGCATTGCAAATTCAGCAACTTCCCTAGGCCTTTCTTTCTTTCTGTGACAGTTTTAGTGCTGCAAAATCCCCACTGGTGTTGGTAGTTGCATAGAAAGTGTAGGGGTCTGTTATGCTTCAGTTTTGGTCAGGTTCATATATAAGTATGTGCAATAGATGTGCAAAAAAATGTTTTATATAAACACAACGTTATCTTTCATGGTCATAATTTCGGTGCTTTCTTGCAATGCATTAAGCAATTCAACTAATATAGTGAGATTGTTTGTTCTTTCCTATCCTCTTTAGGGAAAGCAATATATGCTCCTTCAAGATGAATTTTTGAAGATTTTTGTTCACCTTTTTTGTGTATACCGCTCCTAGGAAGTGATAACAACTGTGATCCTCCTTGGTTTCAAGAGTAACATATTTTGTAGTATGACCTGTGTGAATGTTCACCCTGAGTCATGCTTAGCCATTTGTATGGAGAACTGCAGTTGTTCTAGGCATGAAATTGTCACCTCTGTGTTTTTCTGTGTGATTTGCAATTTCCTAAAGCTGAAGTTTTGTGCTGTCATCAGCTGTAGTCCAGCTGAGGGGTAATGAAAGCATTAATCACTGAAGCCAGGTCATATTCTGAGCTGAGATAGTCTCTCAGCTCTTGCATGTGTGCAGATGTTGCTATCGAAGGCTGTAACATCAGGCTGAGAAGCAGGAACATTTCTGAAATATGGATAGCTCTGATGACAGAGGATACATGCCTTTTGCATGTTTAACAGTGAAGACTTTTATATGCCTCATCTGATCCTCAATATTCTCCTCAGAATCATTGTTCTGCAGTTGGTCTTGTCAAATCCTTGGCATCTCTTTGTGACAGTGGTAGATGGGCCTATAGGGAAGAGCAGTGCTTTCTGTCTGAAAGTCATGGAGGTCTCAAATCTGAAGCACTGAAAACAGAAGAGATCTGTGTGTACTTTTACAAATTCATTGGAGAAGAAACTATTAGCATTTTTTTTTGTAGGTCCTCTCCAATTACTGATCTGAAATTGCTGCCAAGTGTAGGTAGATTTGGTTGACAAAAATGCCTTTTCCCTCCTGGACCCTCACAGCTCTGTATATAATTAGTGGACCAATCATGACAGCATACTCATGGCTACTATCTTTAGAGCATCGCTTTGCTCATGAAAACCCACTTAAGCAGCTTCAGTCTTTGGTAGAGCAGCAACAGATAAGGAATTGCTTCTGAGGAATGAAGAAAGGAGCAAAGTATGAGCAAACATCACTGGTATCTGCTTAGGCCTACAGTACTGGAGATGTTCTAGCATGAGGAAGGGAAGCCATGAAATGTGATAACCATGACTTTGTTCTGCTGTCTCAGGTGTCTGCTTGATATTCCTTATGACCAGTTAAGAGAGTAAAAACTCAGAATCTTAAAGCAGTGTAGTGCTGTGTAAAAGCCTCATGGAGATCGAGGCTTGGTAGTTTCTAAGGAGTCATCTTGTCAGCAAAACTCCCGTTGCTCCAGTATTTTTAAGCTGATGGAAAAAAGCCCTCATGCTTTCATTGAAAGAGAAGCCCTGTCTTCTCTCTGACTCCAACTATGTGGTCATACACCCTCCCATGTACAGGTGTTAGGGATTACGTGGCCTGTAGCGCCCACCTTTGTTCATGAAGCTAATCCTTCTCCTTTTTTGAGGGATTAGTTTCCAGGAGGATCGGCAAGCTGACCTGACTTGCTGCGCTCTTGTGTGATCCCTACTGCGCATGCAAGAGGTGAGGTAGGGATGCACACTTGGGAACGGGAGGAGAAAAAACCCAGAGTGATTCTCTTTGTTGCTNTTTTTTTTTTTTTTTTAGGGTGGCTTAATCTGGCTGTAAAAACCAGGCTCTTGAAGGGTTTGTGTCACTGTGTAGCTCAGGGTAGCTGAGTTTTAAACCCCTTCTACTTGGTCTTAGCAGTTGTTACCAAATGTGCAGAAGGAAGGAGCAAGTAGAACTGAATTTGTAGGGCTGCAACTGTGTAGAGCTTTGACTGAGAATATTGGCAATATTTACAAAGTAACCATGAGAATAAAACAAAAAAGGCAAGTAGTGCTTTGGCGTGGTTTTAAGCTTTGACTGGCTCTCATCTGCTGTTTGCCACGGTGCCTTCAGTCTACTCCAGCTCAGGAGTTTGCTATACTGCCAGTTTCTCTGTACCTAATTTAAGATGTTTGTGTGCTCAGTGGGAGAGTGGCTCCCTTTTTTGTTTCCTTCATCTGAATGTGCTGCATAGGAAGATAGAGTGCTGTGATTTCAGGAGCCCAGTGTTTTTAGATCTGTTCTGCATTTCATCTGTAGGCTCAGGGAGGCAAATGTTACTTCTTAATGCAAAGAAGTCTCCAGGGATTGCATGCCAAAGAGGTTTTTAGTCTAAATTGTGAAGGAAACAAGCTTTAGGTGAATGTGCTGCCCACACATGCACATTTACAAACCAAGTGGTAATTTCAGTCACATTTAAAAGTCGAGGAATTGGAATGCTATTGCCTTCCTAAAAGCTTTGTGAAAAAATGGTGATGGGGTGGGAGCGATGCAGACAAGTACCCCACGAAAGGCAAGGCAGTCAGGACTTGTGGATTATGCACTCCATATGGAGCAGCTGAACAGTCTGTCTGGCCACGGCATGGTGTTTGCTCCCTTTTGCCTGGAGGGACCATGGCAGGGGATGTGGTGAGGGAGGCTGTGGTTATAACTGCAAGAGGCTGCAATGGGAAGCAGCTGGTGGGGGGGCAGACAGGGGGCACAGATCTGCAAGGAACTAGTTCTGGTTAGTTCCACTGCCTTGTTTATTACATTGTCTTGCAGGAGGAGAAGGGAGGGGGCTTTAATGCTTTTATGTGGTGGTGGCAGGAATGTGCAATCGGAGGGTTTTGAGACCTCCTGTAGGGGGGCATGGGTCTTTTTCCAGTGGCTTCAGACTATCCTTAAGGACAATAGAGTGGAACTGCTGCTCTGTGAGGGGTTTGTATGCTGCTTCTGAGCACTTCCTGGGCTTTAACTAAACCTAAAGCTGGTAGAAAGAGAGGACATCAGGGCGCTTGCAGCAAGCGTGGGTAAAACCCTCCCAAATCTTCGTTCGCGAAGTCTAGCCATGATGAGAAAGAGAGGAATACATTGCAGGCGTGCAGGGTGCCGCAGGGAAGAACTGTGTCTATCTCCTGCCTGTTTGACAGACCCAGATCTTGCAGTCTCCCAGGTACCTGGGGTGCAGCAGCCTGGTGCTCTAATACTGCAGTCACTGCAGAGACCTCTGGCACCTGTCTTGACCTTTCACAGGTCTGATTTCTTCCTATGAGCTCATGCTGTTTAATTGCAATCTTATCCTTGTTGATGGCTGTATTTAAATACAGGATGTATAAGAATATCCGATGCCTGAGACTGCTGGCAGTCTCTCACTTAATTTTTTCATTAATGCATGTTCTTGGCCCCTCTGGGTAGAATAAAAGCAGCAGCAGCTATTTCCTTATATGCTGGGCTAGCAATCCTGTCTGGACCAAACTGAAGAATTCAGACCACTTGCAGTTACCTCACTGGTTAATTTTGCTCTGCACAGTAACACGACCTTTCTTAGAAACACCTTTAGAGAGGCTTCCTTGCTTCTGTGTGCAATGAAATGGAAACAGTAAGTTACTGTAAATGCCTGGTTTTGTCCCCATAGCTGGGTTGGGTGGTGTTTTGTTCTGAATCTTCCTCTCTTTGCCGAGCATTCTCACAACTTTTTGGATGCAGCCTTCCAAGTGAAGGACATGCCTTTCTTCCTTTTTCTTGAAATTTTGAAACAAAGCATTCCCTTAAACTCCTCAAAACTGTTCCAGAGGTGAGATGTTCCTCCTCTGTCAGGGAAAGAGATCCTTTGATTAGTGTTCTCTTTCTCCTTGTTTTAATGCTGTTCTAGCTGTGACCATTGCCTGCATGGGGATGCTTCATGCCTCCAGCATAAAATATTTGGCTAGGTGGCGGCATCAGCTGTAGTCTGCCATGCTATGTATTTTGTCCAGGCTGGGTATTTCTGGTAGCTTAGGCAGAATTTCTGTATTTTCATATGTCCTTCAATAGAGGTGTGACCACAGCTACCATACAGGCATCTCAGGGCAATCATGTTTCGCAATAATTAACTTCACAAGAGCAGTGAGGTGGTTTATAGAACAGAAGTGGATTCCAAGGAGTCCTTGGTTAATGGCTTAGAAAACGTTTTTATTTTATTTGTTATTTTAAGACCTTTCTATAATTTATTTTTATGAATTGCACTCTGGTTATAGAGTACTTTGGCATGTGGCCACATCCAGTCCAGACTGTCTGCCCATAAGAAGGTGGCAGTCAGCTACAGGGTGGGTGTAAAAAGAAAAGCAAAGGTGTGTTGTTTTGTAGTGGAATAGCATTGTGTTATAGCAGGAATCACTCATGGTACATTTCATATGGAGCTGCTTAATTGGGATGTTGAAAGGTTAGCTTTGATTTTGTTTTGATATGTTTCTACATTTTTGTAGGCAAGTGTTTAGCACTTTGGTGTCTAATTAGAAGAAAAACCCTGAGAAATACTGATGTGTGTGGGAGAGATGAATAAAGGTAAAGGCAAGGAGGGAAGGGTAAAAGCTCTGCGGTCTTTACTTCCTTGTGGAGATAGCAACCCTTGCAAGGGAAGTACCTCTCTCACACACTCTTACATGGGGATTTATTCTGCTAAAATTCAACAGTCATGACCTCTGCTTCTCCCTTTTAAAATACTGGTGAATGGAGCTTTGGAGACAGACACCCTCTTTGTCTTCAGAACATGTGCTGAGGCACCAGCAGGCTCTCCCACTCATCAGAAGGAGCTTGTCAGAGGTTGGAAATGGTTGGATTAGTGTCTGCCCTCCTTCTGATCCTTGGTTCCTCTGAGGCAGTAGGGGAGCATCACCGTAGTCATGGGCTTTGCGTCACAGTCTTTCTATCCTCTTAAGAGCAGAATTGAATCTTTTGGAGATGTCTGGAATATTTATCTCTGGTGGAGTGGGTTCTCTCACACCCATATGCTGATTCATGGCAGAGAAATGGGAGGTTCCAAAAGGCCAGAATGCAGGGTGAGCCCTCAATGTCCACAGGTCCCATTTGGGGATATTCTAGATGGAGAATGACTTGCTGTCTATCTTTTCCTCACGTTGATCATATTAGGTGCTATTAGTGCCCTGGATGCTCAGGGCTACTTCTGAATCAGTGTGATGCCCAGGAGACAGAGGGTTTGGTCTTTTTCCTTCCCTTTGGATGCCACTTTGGGATGCCTCTCGAAAGCAGAGGGAGCTGCTATGCTGTGCAAGTTGCCCTTGCAGCAGCACGTGAGGGGGTTAGTTCCCTTTTATAGATGCCCTTTTGTTCCCTGTTATTGCAGGGAGAGGAGCTTTCCAGGAGGGGGACAAAGAAGCCAGAGTTAATGGTCTTAAGAGTGGATTTTTTTTTTTTTTTCCTATTTTGTGAAGGAAGGCCTGGGAGTTGTTTCTCTCTAACTGTTTCCAGATGGTGCTGCTGGAACACAAAGATTTCTAGTGTGTTTGGGATGGCGGCTCTGAGACCCCCAACCCCACCCCCAGCACTTCCTGTGCAGTTCCACAATCCTGCAGGCTTAATCAGAAACAGTCCTGGCTGCTGAGGCACTCCTGAAGCCTGCTTGTGCTTCACTCTGCGCCCCAAGCCCTGCACCTTCTCCCTCCTCCAGGCTTTTTAACCCCTTGCCATTGCAGCTCCAGCCCATTAGCCTGCCCTCCTCACTTTTCTCCTCTCTTCAGCTGGCTGTGGGCACTTGCAGTGTCCCAGAGATGAAACTGCATTTGGCTGGACTGCTCCAAGAAATTATATCTTTGGGCAAAGGGAAGATGGTTTGTAATGCGAACCTGGAAAATAATTTCTGTAACTATGTAGGGCAGCTTATGCAATCAGACTAGTGTGTCCAGGGCACAGAAGATTTCTCTTGCACTTATTTGCCTGCAGCACTTGGTATACAGCATGATTTTGTGCCTCTCTCTCTTTTGTGTGCCAATTTCCCCAAGAGCCAGGCAGGTTTAATTTTATATCACAGCCTCTTCACACCCAACCAACAAATTAGCTTCAGCCTTTTCTTGTGAAGGAAATATGGCAACAATAATTTCATTCTGGAAAGTAGGAGTACTCTCTCCTTTTGGCCTTTGAGCAACTGTCTGTGAATATCTGTAAAATCAGCCAAGAGCCTTGTGATTGACTGACTTCCCTTCTGGACCCGTGGTCTGTCATCTCCCTTGTCCTGTTCCCTCCTGTATTCTCCATCCTGTTCTTTTAAGAAAACAGAAGCAATGAAACCATCTACTAAGGCAAAACTCTTGCAGTCCTCTTCACCTTGTGAAAACTTGTAGTTGTCCTGTTTGTGCAAGCTGGATTTTCATGCAGTGAGCATGTTGCCTATATGAGTTGGCTTAGTGTGAGTTATGTGTGAAATGCTTCCTCAGCCTATGCAAAAATTATGGCATCCAAAGGTGCCCCCAGTGCTGAATTTTAAAGCCTTGTTATGAGCCCTGTCCTGTTCCTGTTCAGTAAGAATATAAATGAAGATGAACTGCCATTTTAAAATGCTTCTGCTTAGTAAAAGAGAAGGGAAATCAATATTCTGTGCTATTGACTTCTGTGCATGCAGTGTGTCCTTGTATTTGCTGGATCATAGACGTCACACTGTGCACAGTATTCCCAGGGGCTTTTGCTCGCACTGGATCTGTTGCCAATACCGGTCATGGACCAGCAGAGTCAGGCTGTATTTCCTTTATGCCTGGGGCGTATGAGGATGCTGTCATATGTAGTAAAAAAAAATCCAAAAATGTATGTTTTGCACATTTAAATTACACTAAATTAATGAAATTTCATTTCTTTGAGAAGCTGAAAACACTCCTTGGCTGATGTGGAACCAAGAAGCCTACTTGTGGAAAATGTGCTTCTGACACCTCCAGAGAGCTACTTCTAATAACTGGGGAGAGGGGGGGGGAGAGAGAAGAATCAGTATTTTTTTTTTTTAGATTTTTAGCTGTGAAAGTACTTTCTGTGTGTGAAAGTCCCCATTCTCTCTGCAGCATTAGACATCTGTTCTATAACTTCATATGGACACCATCAGCTTAAAGCCTGAGGATACCTTTGTAAACTTGTTGCATCCTGAATTTTTTAACAGACTTGAAAGTTTAAATACCACCTGTCTGTGTGGTTTGGTCAGGTGTGTATTCGTCTATATGGCATTCTGCAGCCTCTGCTATACCTCAGTTATTGGTTTTCTTATATACATAGAGTTTCATTGAAAAGAAGTGTCAGGAGGTTGGAATTAAGCAAGTATGTATTTCAAAATGCAGAAAATTGCACTGATACATTTGTGTGGTATCACTGGGGCTCTGTTCAGGGATGCAGCCATCCCAAAGTTGCCCTGTTCTGTCTGGGTATCCCATGGGCTTCCCTGACTGCTCCAGAGTATTCAGACTCTGGCTGGGGCAGGAGGCTATTTTTATTAATCTGACATCACCATCCTTTCTTGTCCTTACTGTGTCACTGGGCTTCATGCCCAGGGAGCCTCTGGCAGGCCTGGCCTCCCGCCAGCGGGCTCTGCCGGGGTCCTGCCCCATAACGATGGCCAGGTGGAAGACTTGGTGGAAGTCCCACGGTGGGTGTTGGGCTGCCTGGGACTGTGGGTTCCATGTCCCTGCTTCAGAACCAGGTGTCCAGCTTTGCAGAGCTGTGGGGCTGGTCTGGACGCCTAGGACAGTGACCCCATTGTGCTGGGGGCAGGATGGGTGAGAGGCCAGAGGTGGGGAGCTCCATTCACTGGGGACACAGCAGCACAGGAGCTCTTCTGCCCCATGCATCCAACATCATACTGGCTCCTGCTGAAAACACATATTTTTAGCATACAGGGAAACCTGGAGTGGGATGAGGGGGGCCAGGCCGGAGGCTGCCGTCACTGCAGCAACAGGGCCAGAATTCCAGGAAGGAAGAGGAGCCGGATGAGCCTCCATCCTGGCCTCCTCCAGGCTGCAGAGCAGGGAGCCTGTGAACGCTTCTCTGCTCTCATGGGCACAGCCACCACCATCAGGCTCCCTGCACTGGCAGCTGCACCCTGGGTTTCCTGTCCCTCAAGAAGTGGCCTCAGTTCCTCAGGCAAGTGTCAGAAGCCAGGGCTGTGCTATCCAGCATGTGCCATCACTGGCAACCGCTCACAGTGTACTTGGTGTGGTGCCTTGTAGCAAGATATCAAGCTTTTAGTCCCCAAAGGCACTTAAAAAAACCCCCAAAAACCCAGTAAAATAGAGAAAGGGTGTGTAAGGGGTAAAATGTGTGTCCATTACGTGCATCCAGAAAATTGCACAGGCTGTTGATGTCAGGGCACTAACAAGGAAGCAGATAAATGGGAGACCTTTGCTGGATGACGTCTGCATGCCTGGAAACTGACCAAAGCTATGAAGCAAGTTTAATTGAAAGCGAAGACAGCTGAAGGGAAGCGTCCCACACTATAGATGCAGTTATTGGGACTGCAGAGTGATTAGCAAGAGCTGTATATCAAATTAGGGTAAGTATCGAGGGAGAAGGGTGACATTAAGATCCATTTAAAAACTACTTAGTTCAATTTTCCATTAATAATTGGTAATTCACCCTTAGATGCTGCTTTCCCCCATTAATTTTATCCAAAGACAATTTGGGGTAGGAGACAGCACACACAACTGAGAAGGCTGACTGAACGCATCAGATACACTTGGACAAAGAAGTGATTATTTCCTTTTTGTTTATATGCAATAGTTTGTGCAAGTAAGGGTCTGATGAAGAATTGACTATTTTCCTAGTGACTGATTATAAGATCAAGGCATTTACAGTTTTATTAGTGCTGTGCCACAGTTGAAGAGCTTTTTTCAAGACAGTCCCCCCTCCCCAGCCTGCCTTTCCTCAGCACAGGGTGTCTCTCTTTCCTGGTATGCCAGAAGTAAAACAAAAAAAACATGGTAAAACCACTGGACTGTGATGAACAGCGCTGGGATTTCTGTCTGGCTCATGAGCGTTACTTTTTTGCAACTGTCACTTTCAGATTAATAGGTTCGTTGCCAGTGTTTCCAGTATTTTTTTTTCCTTTTCTGTGAACATCTTATTCACTGTGCTCTAAAAAAGTGGCTTCTGTTTGTCTAGTACAAGTTTCTGATAAATGTGTAGCTTGTGCTCTCTCATCACATCAAAATCCCGTTTTGCTTTTGTGAGGAACAAGTAATTTCTTGTTGCCTTTATTTCATTGCTCTGTACAGTCCAGGGGTTTGTGGCTTTCTGTTGCAGGGACTCTCCCTTGTCTCTTCTGTCCAAGCCACCAGTCTGCTGCACCACCCATAACTCTTGGGTGCAGCCAGAGCAGAGACACATGAGCTGCTCTCAGGAGTTTTGATGCTGCTGTTCAGAACCTGGCTGGTGTTTGTGAAACTTGAAAGAATTACATTAACTTCACTTTTCCTGGCATTGTCAGGAAAGCAGGAATGCTGCAGATCCAGTGAAGAGATTTCTTGGGCATGTTTCTGAGGTTCTTTGCAACTGAATTGGACTCAACACCTCAAGTCAAAGTGTTTGGATTCAGCAGAAATTTTTCCATCTTGGGAATTGTGGATGAACTCACTAAGCTAATGGTTCCTACCAGTAGAGTTTTATTTTGCAGGCTCTAGGTTTAGTTCAATTGTCAAGAAACAAATCAGGCCTCAGTGATGGTTGCAATTGGCAAAATGGCAAGTTGTGATGTAAAATTAATTTGTTCTGCAGTCAGGTTAGTCAAAGACAATTATTGCCCTTTAAGTTAAAAGTTAGTTTTAATTTTGAGAAAAGGAGAAGAGGACTTTAAGACCTTCCATCCTGTGTTAGAGCTGTGACATTTTCTCTAGAGGAATGACTCTACTCCGAACCTTTGTGGCCTTTCATAAGTTAATACCACTTGCAGAGCTGATAACTTCTTCGTGGTGTCCTGGTTCTTTGTGTTCAAGGTGTGACTAATTCAGCAACTTTTAAAATTTATCAAGTTGAGAGGTGTCAAAAAGCCCAACAACTCCCAATGCCTGGTTGTTCTGGTAGTGAAGGAGCTTCTTTGTGCTTCAGTCATCTGTAAATGCTGTGCTGTGTTTGCCTCCTGACCTGAGGCACTACCTGTGACTTGCAGTAGTAAGGTCTGCCACAAGCTGCAAGTGCCAATGAAAAAGAACTTGTGTTAGTAAGACTGGGAAAAATTTGAAATGAAGGGGTAGGGGGTAAGGGCTTAGTGGATTGGACTGAGTTGTGACTTTCATGCTATTAAATCCAATGGCCTGCACAGAGACTGTCACTGTGATACAACCACAGTGGTCACACATTCTGTGGAAGTGTGGAAGCCCGTGTGTGAGATCATTGATATGGTTTGAATAAAATCCCAGTGTGTGTTGCAGAAAGCTGATTTATGATATCAGCTTCTAGTTTTATTCTCCCCACTCTAAAGAAAGTCTCAAGTACCTGAGAAATGCCTTTCAGTGGTAAACAAAGTAATGAAACATCCCAGTGTCAGTTTGATTTGATTTTGCAGGCTAGTGCTGCCTAACTCAATTTCTTTATGAATGTCTGGTTGCATGTTGGCATCGAAAGAGAATGTAATTGGCAGGAGGGAGCTGCACAAGAGGGATGGAGTTATCTGGGGATTCCCCCTCGCATCAAGCTGCTGCCAGAAGGCAGGGTCCCTCCGTGTTTGTGGGCAAGGTATTTATCTGTGTCAAACCTTTCCTCTTTTTCACTTCCATTTTCTGAGATTAGTTTTATGCTTATGCAGTCAGGGGAGGAGATTGAGTTGTATCCCCAACCTCTGCTGCCTTAGGTCACCTACTAGCAGGGGTTTTCTGTCTGGATGTTGCTGGACTGTGCTGTTCCAGTTGCAGCAGTTTAACGCTTTCACTTCTTGCTCTGTTTAGTTTTCAACAAAAGCAAACTCCGTATGGAATAATCATGCAACAGGCCCCAGATTCACCATTAGTGACCTGTAAAATTGGCAGCGCTGGAGATTATTGGCAGGAGACGGTTTCCCTAGGCGCTTCCTGCCTTCTCTTGGAGAGTTAAGTTCAATTAGAGCAATAATACGCACAGCAGGGATTTTGCAAAGAGTCCAGTACTTGGTGGCAGTATTGCTGTATGAAAGGCAAAGGGATATCTTTGGCCTTTTTGTGACCCTAATGCTCCAGCTGCTGCCCTCTCTCTAACCTCTGCTATCTCAAAACTCTCACTTTCCTAATGTAACCCTCTTTCACCTCTTCTTTTACCTTCTGATGCAACCATATCCCTCAGACATCTTTAGTCTGCAGTTTGTGGGGTGTGTTTTCAAAAAAGCAAAGTGGAGGCTGCAGATGTGTTTTTTTCTTCCCTCCAAAAATTTTTCTCATTTCTTGCTGACATCTCATGTATTGTGGAGTGCCCTCAGATCTCTTTAATCATCTTTCTTTTCCTTTTCACACTCCTGCGATTCGCTTCTGCTTATGAAACTCTTCTGTTTATAGATGTGGTTTCTCTGCATCTAGATTCTTTGACTTCAGGAAATCCCACAAAGTTCAGTTCTGTCTCTTTTCTGCCACAGCCTTGTGGTAACAGTCCCTTTTTTTATTCCTCAGTGTGAAGAACATCATTCTCAGAACACTGATTTCTTCTTTCCCTTTTTTCATTATAACTTTCAATTTGAATTCACTGCTCATTTCTTTAGTATCCATAAGGGCAACTCGTCCATTAAGTTGTCATTGTCTGTTACAGAATGTTTATGGCCCTTAGACACAAGTTGGTAAATTGTATTTTGTGGGACAAATAATCACAGTTCTTCCAAGGTGTACTTAAACTGGGGGAGAAAAGGACTAACCATGTATTTTCATTGTGGTGTTGGTTGTTCTTGAATTAAGTTCACTGTTAAAACATAAAAGCTTTGAATGGTGCTATAGTTGACAGTCATCACTTGCTTTTTCCAACTTCTGTGTCTTTCCTTCTGTTTCTGAATTATTGGTGGAGTTTTGTGCTTAACTTGCTTGCTTGCTATTGATATTTGAGAAGAATGTACTCGCAGGGTGGTCAGCCTAATTAATTGCTGTTAATCCCCAAAAACTGGCTGCCAGAAGTTTTGTTGTCCTCGAAGCTCATACTGTGCGTGCTTCTGTAGCTTTAGCATGAGAGCATGAGGAGAGGCTGGATGTTTCCTGGCAAGTTTCCATGGAGAATCCCCTGGGCAGGCTTGAGGTAAAGAGGAAGTGAGTGAGGACGGATACAAACTTAAAATAGCATTGCTAGTTCCTGCATTGGAATATTAGCACCTTGCTTTTCAGCAGAAGTTGTATTTGAGTGTTTCGTGTAAGCTGTGAAGTTGTGCCAGCAGCTGCATAGCCCGTGTAGGGCAGTAGATGTCTCTCTGGTAGGAGGTAGCCTGTTCCTCTCAAATGTCCCAGCACAAACCCCAAAACATCTCAAAAAAAATGTCTTACTGGCAGTGACTGTACATCTTAGTCAAGATGTACAATCACTGTACAAACACATTGTCAATTGCTTTTGACAATTTGAGATTGTTTTGCTGTGTTTTGTCAGGGTCTTCCCCTTGGGCCTATCTCTCTGCCCCCTCTTCCCTTCTCCAAGAACTGCTGGAGAAAGTGCAGGGCTGACTTAGTTCCTCTTCACAAGTCCCAATAGGAGACAGGAACAGGATTAAAAAGTGATTGTGGAGGTGGCTGTTTCCTTTCCTCCTCCTAGCATTCTGCTGGGAGTTGCTTGCAAATGCACAGGGGTACCAGAGGAATTTATATGGGCTTTATCTAGTTTAGTTTATCCTCTACCCGGAGAGAAAGATGCAAACCTGGGTCATATGTGAGTGTCCTTTCATCCTCCTTCAAATAGCATGTGCTGGAGGGAGAGTAACTGAAAATAAATTAAGAAACAGAAGTAAACATTTGGGAAGTATCTCGAAGTATGTTATCTTAATCCTCACTGCACTGCTAAAATAGCATCTAGTCTGGGAATTTCATGAAGAAATTCCAGAAGTGTTGGAGCTTCATGTATTTCTCGCAGAGCAGGGTGATGGAGCTGCCAACATCACAAAATGTGAAGGCTCAGAGACCCCTCTGGGCTTAAAAAATAAAGCCTAGAGGATTGATTTTCTGTTGGGAATGTTTACGTACTGCAGAGGCTTACCAGCATGTTTGAAGTTACACCAGCTTCTTTTTGAGTTCATGTTAAACTGTTAGTATAGTTTTGAAAAGGAAAAAATGACACTTTTATGGCTGATGTTTAGGAAAACATTTCTTCAAGACTGGGCAAGGTGGGTAATAACTTCTGTAATTTTATGTTCAGTTTTATTCAGTTATCATGAGGGTAAATGCATTTTCATCTAAAAATTATTTGGAAAATGGCAAAAATTATGCACAACTGAAATTACGGAGGGTAAGGTAGAATTTTTATGCTTATTTTATGGCTTTGATTTTTTTTTTCTGCACAATTTGGCATACACAGTTGAAAAATAAATTTTAGGTGTATTGGCTTACATGGAAAAAAGCAAGTTGGCAGAATACTTTAGTTCATTCTTCTCCCATTTCGTGTCGGTTCTTGTCTTTGGCTGAGTTAAGATAGATGTATATTTTCTTGTTTTCTATTCTCTGTAACCTCTACATCCACTCTTTTGTTTTCTTGCCTTGCAGAACGAGCCTCTGACTTCAGGTTATCATGGATATCCAGCAAGAGACAATCAAGTAAGTGTCTCATTGCAGTAAACACGTGTCCATATGGCTCTGTACACTTATGGATGTTTTGTCCAACAGCTTCCTGGCTGTCATGTTATGGAGTGGAAATAGTTTTGTTCTATTGTGTAATGTTTGTGGAGATGTGATAAATTGAATGAGTTTTTATGGCCTCCAGCAGTATATGTCAATGTGCCTGGTAAGGGGTTAAATATCACCCACATTACCAACAGTTCAGGAAATTCTTTATCCTTAAAAAAAATTAAAATTTAGAATCCCTGTCCTAAGCTCCCTCTATATCTTCTCAGTCTTAATGAATGTAGGTGTTCAGTGCTGGTGCATGCTTGGCCCTGTTTTATACTTGTTTGGCTTCCCAGATCCTAGAATTACAGAAATAACAGTGAGTTTTTGTAAGAGTCTGCTTTGCTGATGGAGTAGGGAATGACATATCCCATTGGGTTGTTTCAAGTATCTGTAAACTTGTCTTGCCTTCAAGTCCTGCAGGGCCCCTGCCCCTTGCTCTTACTCAGGATGTTCTCCATCTGCAGTGGTAAAAATGACACTGTTCAGTGCACTGTATCTGTAAGCATTCTCCTGACACGAGACAGAGAAATTCCAGTTGATGAATTTGCACCATGGAAGGAGGAGATGCTTTGGAACAAATGAAATTTAATGGTTGTGAGATCCAACTGTCACACATTAAATCTCCCTTCTTAGAATGAAGTTTTTTTCAGTGTTCTGCAGTGCTACTGCAAACAGCGTATGAACCAGTGTAGCAGGAAATTAATATGCACGGAAAATCAATAATGCAGCACATTTCAGTAATGAGCAAATAACAAAACCAAAATCAAATTCTTTAATACTCTCAGGTACTGCTATATAAAGAAAGTGATTTTCATCATCTCTTGATGAGGTCTGTATATGTAACAACAGCTTAATGGGAGGTGTTTTTATGAAGGAAGTGCAGCATAGTGCAGCCTCAGCAACTGAAGGGCTCCAATCTTTGGTGTTTGGTACATGTGTATGAGTTCCACATAGGAGGAAATTATTCAGAATGTCTGCTGGGATATAGTAAACTAGTAACTAGCAAAATAAATGCCATGCACTGGGATGCTGGGAGAGTTGTGTTCCTACTCTATCCTGGCTAAGTAAGGTAAGCTAGATTCAGACACAGAACCAGTCTCAGTTTGTATCTGCTTTCAGCTTTCCCATTCTGGTGGTACCCTCTGCACCCTATTTTGCACTTCATTTTGCTTATCCATTTAGGATTGTTTTATTTTGATACCTACTGGTACGTTCCACTTCATGGGTTTCTTCTTTGTTATACCATAAGAACTGTTCTGATTTGAAAGTCCAGAACTGCTGTTGCTGGCAACTCCACCAGATCAGCAAAGATGGGCATTGGAAGCTGTACAACAGCCAGGGCATGAAATGGGAATTACAGCCTGAGCAGCCCTGGAGGGCTCTGTGTGGGTGAGCACAGGGAGTAATGAATGTTAGCAAGTGTGTGTATATATTTCAGGTGGCAGGAAGCTTTATGAAATTTTCTTGGAGGACAAACAGTTTTAGTTTAACTTGCATGTTTTCATTTAGCTAATACTTGTAACATTTTTCTTTTTGTGGATTTTGTTTTGATTTTTTTCTTCCTACCCTCGACAGAGGTTTTGATCTGTGCTAAGTGTTTGTCCTTCTGTCTTGCTTGTGTCCCTGAAGCAGCTTAAATTCAGATCTGGTTTTCACTAATGAGGTTTCAAGGCTTTTAGCTAATCTGATTGGGAGCCTCTAACTTGATAGCAGCAGAAAAAGAAGCCTTCTGTTGCCACAGGCTGGGGCTCGTGTGGGAGAGTCGTCAGTGACTGATCCATCACCTGCCTTTTTGCACTGGAAAAGGAGGAGGTGGGAATATGTATAGGGATCTTCACCCTGGCACAAAGGAATTATGAGATGCAGGAGCAATGGTGTTGGATTTCCTCAGATTAGGAGCTGGATTTGAGCTGGTGAATATAAGTCAGTGTATCTTGCTCTTTCCCATTGCAATTCTTCATTGCAGATACTTTTACTGTGCTTTTCTCCACAGTGTTTCCTTAAGAAGTAGCAAAGCAGGGCTTGTTTTTAGGGCTTTTCATCCTGTGACCACAGTAGGCCTGCCAGAAATTCTGTGGGTATAACTTGCCTTTTCTTTCACTTTATGTAGCATCCTATTTCTTCTCTTATTTGAATGCCCTTTTCGTTCCTTCAGGCTCCGAATACCATTAATAGCTGTCTGCAAACCTTTCACTATGCTGTTTTTACACCCTCTAGTGGTTAAATCATACCCAGATGTTCCAGATTATTAGAGATCTTCCTGCCAGTGGAAATGTGTGATTGGTTTGAGTCCTCACTTTGGCCATTTGGGAATGCTTAGGTCTTCAGTACAGGGTTTATGTTGTATCTTTTCCTAAGTATTTCAGCATTCTGTCATCATCGTGAATGGGCATCAGCACTGAAGCAAATGAGATGGAATTCATATTGAGATTGTTTCTCTCATAATTCTGGCATTGTGTGATGCTTTATGATAAACCTAAAGCTCTGGGTTGTTGTACAGCCCTCTCATTTCTCATCTGCCCTGCCAAGGTGCTGACTTGCTGGACTTTTTGTGGTGATAGGACCTGGGGAGCATGTGTGCTAAATCATTATTGTGTGAGTTGGCCTAAACAGAGACTTTCTGTTGCTCAAGTGTTTTACTGCTGGATTTATGTTGCAGCCATGTAAGGAACTGGAGAGCTCTGTGGAATTGTTCTCAAGGATTCAAGGTTTGTTCTGTGGATGTCTGATGCAATTTCAGGAGTGGCAGGATGCCCTTACCCTTCCCCAGAGCTAGACTGATGATAGGGACAAAGCCTTCTGTAAAGGGAAAATAAGGGGAGTGCTAGTGTAACCTTGCTAACTGAGAGGTGTTTTTTTCTTTTTTTTTGTAATGCTAGCACCTGCCTAAAATGCAGTGAACCAAGACTTCCTGCTTCATTTCCCAAGCAGTGACAAACAGCTCTGAGGTTCTGTGAGTTGGTCTCAAAGGGAAAATGACTGGGACAGCTATACTGATACAACTTTTACATACAGACAAAGTCATCAAGTATGCATATTCTGCTTCCAGAAGGTATTCCACGCTGACTGTGCCAGCTCATTTTGTATATAGCCAAGGCCTATTTTGTATTGCTCTAGTGCTTTTCATGTCCAAATGTATTAGATATGATATCTGAGATTTGTTAGAGTGATGAATACTGGCACTTATGTGGCAGAATTTGGCAGCTGCACAGAATAATTTTGTTTCCCAACAGGAAGCGAAATGAGCAAGAACACCTTGTTTAGCTGCCACTGAAAGGAAGAGAGGAGAGTGAGTTTATGGAAGCAGGAGGTAATTGCACGCATCAGAACTGGGTCAGGATGTTAGAGCTATTATACCTCTTCTGTTATGGAAAGTGATCCTCAGCTATCACAACTGGTTAGGATATTGGTTTGAAGCCTCTTTTAAAAGCTTGTACTTCTGAGTACAATTCTTAAATCAAACTGGGCCATTGGCTTGGTGCTAATGTGGTGGAAACATCGTTACCTATCACAAGTGACACTTCCTTCAACAGCTTAATTTCAGTGGCTGGTTTTCCATCTGAGCACTCACAAAATCTGACCTGTTCTCGTATATGTAGATGAGACTGCAGCCCAAGGTAGTGTGGGTGCCTATGGCAACTGCCAGGAACAGCTTTATCAGTATCCCCTTGGTTTGAGTTCAAGCTTAAGGTGAAATGCTGTTAAATCCTCTCCAATTGTCAGGCTGTTCCCCATGGTCTTTACTCACTTGGTGTTTTGGAATATCTATTCAGGCATTGTAAGGCTGCAGGTGGATTTCTGTGCTCCCTTCCCTGGGGCTGCAAGCTGGTCTGGGGGAAGTGAACAGCAGTGGTGGCAGTCTGTGAGAACAGGAAGGCTCCCCTGTTGCTTTTTTTCTCCTGTTTATTTTCTTTGCCCAGTCCCTTCTGATGTGGGGAGTTCAGCAAGGAAGCCCTTCATCCTGAGATGTGAGGGGTGTATGAGCTCCCACAGGGAGGCAGGACAGCAGGTCACTGGGCTTTCCTGTTGGGTCTGGATGCACAGAGGCACTGTTGCTCCCGTTGGTGGTCTCTCTGCAGCCAGCAGCAGGAATCTTGGCACAGAGTTCAAAGGGGGAAACCTCTCTCCTTGCTCATCTGTGTGGTCTGAGACCCCATCACTTATCTTCCTCTTCTCCATCCTATGGGTGAAGTGTGAACTGGGATATTGCCACAACTTAATTAGCGGCAGAGTGGCTGAACATGGATTAAGATATCCACAAAAAAATTCTCTTAGTTTAGTATGAACAGACTTGAGATGCTCTTACCATGAAGCAAGACATGATTCCTCCAGGAGGGACCTAGAGGAAAATGGTTTGTACCATGATAGCACCAGCCATGGTCCCTCCAGTACCCTACTTTGTCTGTTTTGGAACAAAGACTCCCTGTCTCAGAAGTTTAAGTAGTGTTCCTGAAAAGTGTTTTGGTTTTTAATTTGTTTTCCTACTTGTAACTGACCATGAAAATAAACCCTTTAGTGTGTATGTTAACTGGCTTGTTAGGCCTTGAGATGGTGGCAGTGGAAGTTTTAAGTTATTCAGAACCTATAAAGGAAGATGGTTTGTGGGTTTTTGGTTGGTTTGTTACTTCACTCTTGATTTGAGGAGCCTGCTTAATACAAATCCTTAAACTGAGGGACGGAGGGGGAGACTGTAGAGGCTTAAATAAAATTTTAACAACTTCTTGAGTAAATAGCCAGGACAAAGATCAGGAAGCATCTGAGGTCCTCCATATAAAATGGAGGAGATGAGACTTGGTGTTCCTGGTGCTTTTGAGGAATACCTCTTTGCTTGAAAACATTCAACCCAAAATTTGTGATAGAACCATCCTGGTGAGGGGATACTGCTCTGAAATCTTTCTTATGTTTAAAATGAGGTGAATTAGGGTAAAGCTGCCAAATTTCTTGTGTACTGGCACCTGCAGCCTCTCTTTAGGCAAGCAATGTAATGTTTCCACTCTGAACTAGACAGGACCATACTGACCTAACTGCAGTGTGCCATAGAAAATAATGAGCTTCCTTCCATAGAATGTGGTCTGGGCAAAAATATCAACATATTCAGGATAGGGGAGCATCTGTGAGGCAACTACATGCAGAGGGGTTCAGTGGTTTGTGTAGAGGGATAATCACTTGGGGGGCGTTACAGCTTCACTAAGCTGTGAACAATGTGGGACAGTTCAGATGTGCTTATGGAAGGCCATTTAAAACTACAGGAGGGGAAGGAGCTTGATAAATCCTTTATCAGATTGCATCCCACACCACTAAAAACTCTCAGAGTATTCAAAGGTTAAAAAGTGCTGATAGAGTGGAGAGAGTTAAGTTACAGCTATGCAAATTGTGATACTTGAGAATGAACATAGAGAACAGAATGTTTAGCTAAAAACTGAAGGAGGAGGAGTTAGTTACAGATTGAAGTTGAAACAATTAAGGATGAGTAGTTGGAAGAGGACAGGTAAGATCCTCTGAGACTGATCTAGTGATAAGCCTCCCTTAAATCCAGAGCTGTCTTGGTCAGACACTTGGTTGATCACTTGAAGCATGAAGAAGAGGTTCCTTGTTTTCTCAAGCCCAGGCTATATCCTGAAGAAGCTGCAGGAAAGATACAAGAAGTGGGATTAGAAAAAACTGTAAAACATACACTACTAAATAACTTGTTATAAACCTGTTTTCTGAATTTTCCCTCTGAACCAAGTCTCTGTGATTATATCGACAACGTTCCTCCAAATTTCTTCTTTGGTTTAATTGATTTCCTAGCATCAAAATTCTTAAATAATACAGGAAACATCATGTCTTGCAGTTGACACAACTCTTGCAAACAGATCGTTCTGGCTATATATTTATTCCTCATTATTCTCTCACATCTGCTGCCTTTCTAGCCTCTCTGAATACAAGACTGGGAATCTTTTCCTTAGAGAACCCTGATTATCTTCCATAAACAATCCAGCAAGCTCCCTGCATGTCTTTCTCTTATTCAATAACAAGAGAGAGTAAGTAACCACGTGGAGAAAAGTTGTATGAGGAGTAGTTAAGGAGTGAGTCTAATTCAGATACACGGGAAGACTTCCTGACAGTAAGCTCCTTAAGTCCTATAAACAGCTTCTCAAGGGAAGTAACAAATACCTTGTTGATGAATAGTCTGGCCAAAGCTCTGGGGTTGTAAGGCGTTGGCAGGAAATGGGTTGGATGATGTAATACGAATTCCTTTCATGTTTCAGTCCTCTGATTCAAGCAATTTCTCATCTCTGCTTGGGGTTAAAGAGAGGAGATGAGAGTCATCCTTTGAGAGGACCAGGATTTTCTCCTGTGATGTACTTTTTGACCATTGGAGTGTTACCTGATGTCTACAAGAATCTTGGAGACTCCCAAGACCCTCAGTTCTTTTGGCAAGAGGGGGGCAGCATCTTGTTTAGGTTTTCCCTGCCAAATGATTATGATATGGCATGTGGTAGAAGTAGTCTGCAAAAGGATAAGTTGGAGGACCAAAACCAAGTGGTGCAGAGAAAACAGCCTGTTGATGGATATGATATCCTATTGAGGGTATGAAAGCAGCTATTCTGGGTCAGACAGAAGGTCTCTGCCTTCCAGTGTTCTTGCTTTGACAGCGTCTAATAGCAAGTACTTAAAGCAGGGGGAGCAGCGCCAAGATTCGGTGATACTTCCCCTCCTCTGTACACTTCAAGTAATCCTGTGGCTTTGGGATTTCCTGGCCATAGATTTTTCTTCTTCTTCTTCTTTTTT
>VXAU01002370.1:19762-42287 GCA_013399695.1 Formicarius rufipectus | reverse complement strand
TTTGTTTGTTTGTTTGTTTCTTTATTGACTTTGTCTAAATGGTTTCTGAGCCTGTCTGAATCTTTGGCATCCACAGCATCCTGTGCAAAAAGTCCCTGCTTCAGGTATGGGGGAAAAAGTTCTTCGGTGCACCTCTTAACTTGAAACCAAAGTAGTTTTAGAGTTCTAGGTGAGGTGGGCTTGGGGTCCTCAACTTGCACAGCTACCCTGTTGCTACATGGTGAAAAACTGGAAGAAAACCCCACAAAACCNGCGCTGCCGGGAGGGGGCGGTCGGCGCACGGCAGCGCTCCCGTCCGGGTCCCGCTGCCTCCCGGGCTGCCCCGGCGGTACCGAGGGAGGGGAAAGAGGGATCGGCCTCTTGGCATCCCCCGCAGGCGTTTGGGGGTGACTCCTCGTGTGCTCTGCGCTGGACAAGGGAAGGTTTGTTTGGAGAGATGCAGAGAGGATGGGTCACTGCCTGAACTCAGCACGGGTGACATCCAGGGAGGACAGAGATAGCCCCTCCACGGGACGTGTGTTGACATTTGGTTTTTTCAAGAGTCACGGTGGAAGAGGTTTCCATTATGCAAAATGTCTCGGACTGAGCGGAGGGGATGCAAAGGAGGGATGTTTGAGGGGGAGCACTCGTATTAGAGTTGCTTTCAGAGGAGAGCCTGAGCTGGGAATCTCTAGGCTCTCCTGGCCCGAGCTTGTTTTGTCCAGAGGCACGTGTGCTGCCCAGCATTGCTGCTGCTCAGAGGCCATAGCAAGATGGTCTCCTCCCTTGGGTCCGCAGAGGCTGTGCTGGAGCGCTGGGTTTTCTCCAGAGTGTATTCTGCACATCATGAAATCTCACGGCTTTCAAGTGAATGGAGTGTGTCTGAATAAATATTATTCTTGTCCTAATTTTTTTAAAAGGAGACTAGAGATGCCAAGAAATTGACCTGGTCAGTGTAGATACAGAACCTGGAAAGATACTGAGAAAGATCGGATACCTATGGTCTGATCCTTTACTAAAGGAAATTAAGGCAACAACAGACATACATTACTAATTTTTAAGGGCTAGTTGTGTCAGATCAATTTAGTTTTTTTCTTTGACATGGCAGCAGGCCTGGCAGATGGAGAAAGCTGCTGGCTTTGGATCTAGTCCCACATGACCTTTACATAAACTAGGCAAATGAAAGGTGAAATTAAGAAGGGCTTGAATGTCTCATTGGAAAACTGTATGTGGAGCAATTATATCATGCTTTTCTCTCTGTGTGTGATCTGGAGTCTTAACATGGTCTGGCCTGTCTACTCTGCTGGTCTGTACTGCTTATCAAACATGAGGGTATTTAACAGTGACTGAATATATGCATCTGCAGGGGCTGGTAGCCTTTGGAAGGTAGTACTAGGTGTCAGAATGATCACAGTAAATTGCAGAAATGACCTGAAATCCAACAATGTGAAATTAAACAAAATCAACCTGTATTAACAAAAAGAACTGTATATGCAATATAAAATGGAGACTTAACTGGCTAAGAAGTAATATCCAAGGAAAGATCTGGTGTAATAGGAAATAACAGACTGAGTATGTGGTGCTGTTTTTTGTGATTTTGAAAACCTTGAATGCATTTCCAGGTGTGTCAAGTAACTGCAGAAGGTAGTTATTGTTTACAGCTTAGTACAGCAAGTGGAACACTGTACCTACTTTTAGGCACTTCAGGAAATATACAGGCAAAATCTAAAAGTAGTCCAGGGAAGAATAAGAAAGGAGGCTTTGAGAGCCTGATATAGGAGGAAAATACCAAGCTTGTTCCTTCTTTTAAAAAAGAAAGTAGAAAGTATGTAGTAGGAGGGTTGATTTATTTACAATGTCCATTGAAGACAGCTTAATTTCCACTAAGGAAGGCTTAAATTGGGTATTATGGGGTAAACCAACATTTTCTGATTGAATGTAGTGAAGTAATGGAACAGTAATTTAGTGGACCAGAGTTCCAGTTTCTAGAAGTCTGTAATAACAAGTTAGGCAATTCCTGATGGATGTTCATCTAAACATGCTCTGTGCTGTCTCTGAGCATGGAGGACCTCTTGTTTCCGTGGCATGTATTTGTATTGTTTTGTGACAATCAAAATCCGGTTGTTACCATCTACATTATTCCACACCCATATAACTGCTGTTGTCTTGGGCCTTTCTCTCTCTCTCTTTTTTTTTTTCCCCCCTTTTTTTTTTTTCCCCAATGTGTCTAAATTGTGAGATAGGACGTTCCTCTGCTCCTAAAAGTGCCAGAGTTCTTTTCTCTATGACAGCTGCCTCAGCTCTATTTCTTTCTGAGCTTGCTTATTACTCAGAGGGTGCGGGGTATTCAGCATCTCTGAGTCAGTCCTTCCCTCTTCTCACAGTAATAATATGTATCATCTATGAACCTTGGAGTGGTTTGATGTCTTGATTTCCCTTTAAGCTCTTGGGCCAGATCTCCATTACAAATGTGTTTAGAGGAGGAGTTATTTTCATTTTTAAATTAACATAAACAACCCCTTCCTTGCTACGCTACCTGCAGCTCCCCTTGCATGAAAGAAGGGCTGGGAGGATTCAGGAGGAGCATTTCCTCCGTCTGGGCAGGGAGCATGCTTCTGCCTGCCTGCCTGCTGGGCTCTGCTGTGGGAGAGCAGCCTGTGTGCCATGCCCTGCTCGCACCAGCCTCTTCAGCGGGACCTTGAGTAAATTAGTGGGATCGCTTTCTGTGGTGCTGTCTTCTCCTGCACGGGGAGGGAGCAGCTCTGCATTGGCTGGGGAAGAATGCTGCGTGCAAGCACACTACCTCAGCAAGCTATGCAGATGCTCCCGAGAATAGCTGGTGGATGGAAGATGGTTTCATTCGTCTTAGTATTGAGGGAGAGGGATTTCCAGCAGTTAGCATAATGTTGCTCGGAGCAGGCATTTGCCAGATGGTTTCAGCTCCCCCGAGGCTTTGGGATGTGAAAGGGAAAGGGCCAGGAACACACTTTTGATTCATTCCATTAGTAGATTAATCGGCACTGTCCTGTCTTAATAAGTACCTTAGATTTCCCAGTGGAAATGGCACATGTAATTCTGCCCAGGTCACACTCTGCACACCTGTGTTGAATCTTTCACAGGAAGATGCTGTGCTGCTACAGACATCATCTGCAAAACAAGACTTGGGAGGGGCAGAATTTTTTGCTGGTGGGAGAGTTGAGAAAATTCTTTTAATAAGTGCTGTTAAATAATGATTATAGGAACAAGATCGGTTGTGAGAATGTGTTTGAATTCTGCCTTTTCATGAGGGATGTATTAAAAAAATTTTGCAGTGGTAATTTGATGTTATGAGGCTTTTTGCCCCCTCCTCTATTCTGTATGAATTGACAGCTCGATTGCGTTTTCCAGGAAGTCAGTGATTAGAGGACAGGGGTGCTCTTCCTGATAAAGGTCAGAGGCTGCTGTCTCCAGAGGCTGCTACTAAAATGATGAGCACTGTCTCACTGATTTTAGCTGGAAACCTGAGCAGATGCTGTGCTGCTATATACTTGGGGGGGGGGCAGTCCCCCATGACTTCTGTTTTCCTGCCTCGGTTTCAGGAGGCCAGCCAATTGTTGGGGAGTGGATTTAATTGCTGCTGCCACCCACAAAGGAGAAGGTTTGTAGCAGGTTTGTAGCTCGTGGCAGTTTTAGCAGCAATCTGCGTTTTTAACTCTTTTGGTGCCTGTGGATTTCGATGAGCTGCACTGTGATGTCACAGCAGCACCAAACTGACTTGCTACCAGGCCTAATAAAGGTTTAGCAATAGGATTCTATCTAATGAGATGCATTAAAATTCCTTTGCAGCTGGATTTTGTTGAGGACAGGCTTCAGGTACTGCCAGCAAACACATCTTTGCCTTTCGTGGTCCATTGTTCCTGCTACACCTGGAGAGATCATGTGCTATCCTTTTTTTACAGGTCAGGAGGACAGCAGTGGCTAACATTGGTGGCAACAGTTTGATCGTCATCTATATTTCTGGGGCACCTGTCACCCTGGCTCCTTGCCATGGTCTCCCTGAGCTAAAACAGTGCTGCTCATTTCCAAGTGCTTGGGGAACATCTTGTTTTCCAACCATTTATGGCAGCTAGATCCAATCCTTTTCAGGGTCTGCAGAAAGACTGACAGGGGCCAAAGGAGTAAATGTCATGAGACTCCGGATCTTTCTGTTGAAAGCTGAGATAGAGGTATTTTACATCCCGTGGTATATGTAGCTAGATTTAGGCTCTTTGGTATTTCCAGTAGAATAGCATTTCAGAACTGGGAGCTGAACTCTGACAGCAGCGTTGTCCCCAGTTGCTGCCAACTTAGCCCCAGATAGAGAACTGCTGTTTTTCTTGAGCAGCTACTGCTGTGGAGCAGAGTATAGGAAACGTGATCATCTCTGAAATAATTTGAAATACACTGACCCAACAGACAGAGCCAGCCGTCTGAATTTCACTCAAAAATTAATCTAATCACTGTGTAATATGTTCTTACTGGTCTGTGCTACCTAAAGGGCAAACTTAACTACATTAAGCACAATTTGAAGCATTTGATTTTCCTTCAGACTTAGAATTTGGATACAGCTGACTATCTGTGTACGTATTTCGAGGTTTCTGGGTGGCACTAATGCAGTTTGTAGTGACATTAGCATTAGATAACCATAGCAAGGCCTTTATCTGAAACGAAACGTACATACTTCAGGTCACACAAGGATGAAAAAAGATTGCTGTGGTCACTGTTGCTTTCTGGAAATTTGGGGACAGGGAGGAATTTAATATATTGTTGTGTTGTTATCCAAGTGAGTAGCTTCTCTAGCAGTTACAATAGTTGTCAGATAGTAGTGCTACACTTCGGAGCTCAGATTTGACTAAGCTAAGATGAGAATGTATTGCATAGGACCTAGGACACAATAAATACATGTGTTGACTGGCCATACTTATTTCAAACCATCCATCTCATCAAAACGGAGTGAGTTGTTATTAATTCAGTTTGTCTGTCTTAGAGATTGGAAGAGTAAAAAAGTCACAATCAATCTCTAATGAAAGAGTCTAATTTTGCCAAGATTTGATCAGAAAATGCTATGGAATGGAATTTACAGTACCATTTGTTTGGAGTTTTTTGTTGTTTTGAAGTATTTTTTAGGTGTTGTTTGTTTGTTTTGTGTTTTTGTTTTGTTTTGGGGGGTTTTTTTTGTCATAATTGGGTGTTGGGGAAAGAAAAGAAGGAGGAAGAGCCTTAATATGAGCACAGCTGATGGTGTTTGAAGGTCTATGGGGTAGAATGTGACCCCATAGACTGCAGTGGTATTCTAGACCAGATCGGTAGCTGTTCTGCTTCTGTGAGAGCCCAAATCCTCCTGATTCAAGTACATCAGTCGACACAAATGGCAGTTTGTTAGAACATCCCATGTTGCAAACTCCGGGTGTTTCCAGTACTCTCTGCATGTGAGATCTGCAGAATGGTAAAATGCCCTGTTAGAAGGTACAGGGAGGAATCTATGCTTATGCTCTCTTGGAAGTCCCATATTAAATATATACACTAAAAAGACTTTGAAGATTGGATTCTATTTTGCTTCTAAAGTAGACCAGCAGCGCAGTTAGGCTTTACATACAGACACTTTTCTAAATTGTCTTATGCTCATAATTCCCCGAGGGACTAGTCAGATGGAGTGAGATGTTTGATGCAGCCATGAGGGTAGTCCAGCTGGATGGTGGTGGAGCAGGTATGGTGAAGGACTGCTTTGCTCTGACTGAGATCAGAAGCAGAATTGCTTTTCTGACAACTGACCTTTGCTGATCATTGTGAATTGAAGTTGGGGATATTGTATTCTATAAGTAAAATTTTCCAATAGCATTTTTGTCATCTAGAAATCTTCCTCTGTTTTGTATCTATTTATACATCTTGTCTTCTGCTTTATTAATGCCTTTTCCATTTGAACAGTCTGCCTTTCCTTTATGTGGTTTGGCAACTGCCAATACCCCTGTTGAAATATTTTGCTTTTAGTTCTGTTAATGGCGACTTTGCCTGGGTTTTCTTACTCCTGTTACATAATGGAAGTATCTGCAGTCCCTGAGACGTGTTTGGTCTCTTTCCACCCACCCGTACTTACCACAGGTTGATGCTGTGTTCCACCAAAGCATTTTAGCAATTTAGTTTTGTTGTTTCTCAGGAGATGTTGTTCAGTGCTTATTGGTGTTACCTCTTCATTAGCTGCAGTCATTCCTTTCTTCCTTGCTAATTATATACTTGTGCTGTTCCTTACACTGAAGCTGTACTTCAGGCATTCAGCTATTTTGTCTTCATTAGGTACGTAAGGCTGCTAGGTAATGTCATGGATTATTTTTCTTCTCAGTGGGTCAAATGAAAGAATCAAAGAAGAAATAAAGCAACTGTGACAATAAGGATTAAAAAAAAATGCACAGAATGTAGTATTTGCTAAGCTGATTTCTTCCCTCTCATAGGTGTATTTGCAGTTTACTTCTGGGGCTTATTAGTCTTTGAGTCTTTCCATGTTGGAGAGAGTACATTTTATGCTCTTAAAAAGGGGTGTTAAAACCCAGTCTTCAAACTAAGCAATACAGGATAGAATTTTCTTCCTGTCTCCAGCAACTTTAGTATCCCAGGATTGTAAACTGCTTTCTGTGCCATAGTAAATTAGATCCCAGCAGCACAGGGCCTCTGTAGATAAATATAGTAGCCATTATACCTTGATACAGTTGTATTGCCTAGGAAATTACTACTGTTATTGAAAAGGAATTTGCTCGGGGCAAGAGGGTATCCATTACTTCCTGAATAACTCGCTAACATTGTTAACCTTCCTTTGCACAAACAAGCCAGGAGGAGTCCCCTTCTGCAGGATGGTATTACTCTCCATCTGTATTCCCCTTTATCATGAGCAGACCTAAGCCAAACTTTCAGCATATGCATAAACCCTGTGTGGTCCAGGGAAGAGAGCTCTGCCCTGTTCTTCCTCCTTCCCTATTGTTACCATACTCTCATATGCTTGCTTAATTTGCTGGGTTGTTGCTGTGCTGATGAATCGCTTATGCAGTACAGCCACTTGACATAATAAACATGGAGACAAAAAAATGGTGTAATGATGCTGTAGCTCTATTGATGAGGTTTTGGAAGCAGTTTCTCTATTGCCACCTGAAATCTCACACCTTGAATTGGATGCCATCAGTTCATCCTTTGGTATTGCTCCCCTGTGGACTATAAAAAGATGAGTTGTTGATGTAGAAGCTGAGTTGCCTTTTTTTTTTTTTAAATTTTTAAAAGCTTCAGAGTCTACAACCAAAGAAATACCCTACTTAGCACTGACAAATAAGTCTAGGGCACAGAGAATCTTTCTGTCCTTTATCAGTTCAACTGGACATTTTACTCCTGACCTGACTCTAAAAATAGACTTTTGTTGGTGTTTGATGCTGTTTAATAACTTTCTGCTGCTTCGTGGGGAAATTGAAGGCAGTTCAGACTTTGTTCTCTGGACCTTACTAATGAAGATATTAAAGCAGTTATCAGTGAACTAAACTTTAGAAAATATATATTTAAATACTGGTATTAGAGCTTATTCTGATCCCTTCTTACAAGTACCTAATTTTCTATATGCCAGTTCTGTATGGACTTCAGACTAGATCCAGGTGTGACAGAATGCAGAAGATATAGCTTGCATATCAAGCCTGGGGTGGTAACACAGCAGCTTGCTAGATTCTCCTCAGAAGGTACAGGGGTTTACAGGTGTCACTCTTGGTCTTAGAAAGACTGACAGGTGTAATTCATGGAAATTCTCAGTTGGCTGTCCAAACTCTTATTTGCTCCATCCTGGCAGTGGCTGCATCATCATTCTGTTTCTGCAGATGAATGCCCAAATCAGTAGACTGAACAGTAAGAATCCTTATATCTAAATGTTCGCATGCTCTTGGACATTTAATTTGTATTCTCTGGGTTCACTATTTAGCTTTGTTAGTGAGGGTGTTCTTGGTTTTAGTTTAAAAGTGTATTACTGAACTTCTTCTTTTGTTCCTTCCAGAATTGACAGTGCCTTCCAGAATAATGCTCTTGAGCATAGTTGTGAGGGGAGGAAAAAACCAGACAAACTTCTCTTGGGATCCATTTCCTTCCCCACCCTGCCACCCCCCTCCTTGTACTTGAATGATAAACCTGTGAATTGAGATCTGAAATTTGTTTAAGGACTGAAGTTTAATTGCTATGTGAAGTCAGTAACAGGACAGTCCTTGAAAACTGTTGGGTTTGTTTGTATGTCAAGGTGTTATATTGTTTTGGTCTTTCTGCTTTTGTGGAAGATACACTAGGCTCTGATAGTTTGCTTTTAAACAAGCAGACTCCTCAGAAGCCTCTTGCTGTGTAGCTGAACCGTACCTGCAGGAGAAAGAATAGAGAATCCAGATTTCCAGTAATGAAATGGCTTGCTCTGTAACAAAATGGCTTTTTTTTTTTTTTTTCCTGTAATATGCCAATGTTTTGCTTATTTGCTTGGCAAAACATCTGAAAGGGATTGTGGTATTTTTTCTGGGTGAATTATTGTATGCACTTTGTATTCTTGCTTCCTTTCATAAACAGGATAATGCAGAAAGGCTTCCTGGAGTTCTTTTGGATGTTAAGAGGAAATCTACCTTGTGGCTCAGAAATTCTGATAATCAGAGATAATGCCAGGATCCTGAGCAGAGGGAGTCTTCACAAATGAGCAGTACTCTCCTGCCAGGGTAGTCTCCAGCGGCACCCAAAGGAGCACACAAACCTCAAAGAAGATCCTCTTATCTCCATAGGAACTGCATGTGTGCCCAGGGCTGCCTTTTGTGCTTCTCCCCAGACAATTTCCAACCCCATCTCTAATCTTCTTCAAAAAAACCCCAAACCCAAACCCCAAATAAAAATCAACCAATGAAACCAAATAAAAATCCGCAAGACACAAGGCATGCCCAAACTCACAGCTAGCGGGAGTCTGATTCCCTTGTTCTACCAGAACCTTCTGCCAGAGTCAGATAAGCCATGGAAAGCAGCATCTGAGTTGGAGAAACTTCCCTCTGGGTGCTACAGAACATGTAGTTGCCATCTCCAGTCAGACCTTTTGTAGATGGTTCTTGAAATGTTAGTAGTGGTGGGACAATGATCCAAGTCTTCATCCTCAGTCTAAATCCAGCTCCTGCATAAAATGAGAAAGCGTGGTCTGGCTGTTGGCTCTGAGAGTCACTGCTTTCCATTGGTTTGAAATTAAATTTCCCCCTTTAACCTCAGGGTACCTTCCCTCCCATTCCTCAGCCAGAGAAAACCGAAGATGAACATGTAGATTCAATAGCACTTATTAATCATAAAAGAATCAATCTTATTTTAGAGTTCAACCTGTCTTAAGGTATTTTACAGGTTTTTTTTATAGGTGAGGTTGCCAGGAAGCCTTATTAAACATCAGGAGCAGGTATTTTTGTGATCACTGTTTTTCACTCACGTATCTGAATGCTCTCCCAGATGTGTTCAGGTGCACAGGTTAATTTGTGCTACCCTACCAGTAACCTTCCACTGGCATCTTTGTTCTGCGAACATCCTGTTATCAGACCTCATTTCATTTTTCACTCTGCTCAGCGCTGAGCTGTGATTTTAGTTCTCATTAGTGGAAGAGTTACAGTATGGATGCCTCTAGGAAAGTTCAGATGCTGTGAAAATTGGTATTGGTGCTTTCCCCTGTAGCATTGCTTTCCTGATGCAGTCTTCCAGTATGGCAGAGGCTGGCCAAGCTCAGCTAGCAGCAGCAGGGCTTTAATAATAATGGACTTCAAGAAGCACCTACATTTGGGGTTGCCATTGCACCACCGTGGTGCTTTTGGCCTTACAGCAGGTTCAATGTTAGTACTGTTGTTAGGTCTTATTAGAGCTGCAAGTGCAGGTGATGCAGTTCAAAGTAGACTGCATGCCTTCCCAAGTGTCCACATCTAAATACGTTCCCAGCTGTAGTACGGTTAAAACCCACTTGTTATCTTGTTACATCCCTTGTGTTTGCAAGCTCGCGCTAGATAAGAGAACCACAGAGCTGCTTGCTGGGTAGCTGTTGGAACATCTTCCTTAGTTACTGCTGGAATGGAAAGCATTTCGTTATCACAGACTGCAACAGCTGACTTCTCTCCAAATATAGAACAGAAATACGTATTGAATCCTTTGGCTCTTTCTTCAGTATTGGGAATGTATCTACCTTTTCCCCATAGTAGCAAATCAACCCAATTGCTGGGGTTTCTATTCTTGAGAAGCTTTGAAAAACTCATTATCGTCTTCTAGCTCTGACTATGGATTTTGCCTCCTGTTGTTAGGATTCCCTTGTAAATTTTATTTTTCCCCTTTCTAATTTCCTTTCTATTTTCTTCTCTCAGCTTTTCTTTTTTCACTTGCTGGAATATATACAAGTGTTCAAGTGCGAGGATGTGACAGGGAAGCCCAATAGGCAATCTGTCTGTCTAGGAAAAATATGCCAATGTACCTCTGGTCCCATTCGAGTGTTGCCATGTGTACATAGATACACTGATTTGGTCTCTGTTCTCCTTACATATATCCAGATGCAATTGTCACAATCATTTTAACTAAGCTACCACTAATTTCTATTTTTACGATTGATTGCTCTTTTCTGTCAAGATGGAATCTAATATGGACTTTCTCATTTTCAGTGTAACACTTCTTGAACTAAGAAATTGTTTTCTGTAATTTAGAAATTTGGAGAGTGTTCTTTGGCATTAGCCCCCTGATGTCTCCTGCTAGTGTTGTCACATTAGAAATTCCTGATCAGATGGGTTTTTCCCTCTGTTGTGAAGAGGTGCTCAGCTAACCACTCATCCTGTGTGCTATCTAATGTGATTTCAGTAGTGTGTAGCAGGCACACCAGCTCGTACCCTGTCTTGAGCTTTATCTGCTAGAATGTTAATCCATGAGCATTTGAACCTATGTGCCTCTGAGACACCACCAGCTAGAAAGAGATAGTGTCAGTTTGAAACTGTGCTGTACCCATTCCCCATTTGCCCACTTGGGTGTTTCCTAAATAGGCTAGAACTTTTTGTAGATTATTTAAGTCTTTGGCTTATTTGAAATCTATATACCAGCAGTATTTTTGGGTTCAATATATGTACATAACTGAGCAGCCACAATTATATGTCATTAAGACTTTTGATAATTGTACTGAAGCAGGTAGAATTTTTTTTTACTTTTTACCAGCACTTTATTTTGCCAAATACATTTTTATAATATTAAATAGGTGGTTACTTGGTCCCTTTTTTCTCTTTCCCCTTTTGTTACTTGCTAAGACCTTCCCTACCTCTCTAACAAGCATTTAAGTCTTTGCAGACCGCTTTCTTCCCCTTTCATTTTGATTTACACAACAGCCTCCCATCAGAGAAGAGGGACCAATGTTTCACTAGGCTGCAGCTCTGAACATTTTTCTCGTAGCTTGGTATGTATTAATTTTAAAGTCGTCTTCTTTCTGCTTTTAATCCTTTTTGAGACATGAAAGATCACTAAGAGATGTGTATTTCCACATACAGCAGCCTTTCCAAGTTCTGACACATATCCTATAAAGCACTGTTGTTAGGATTAAGACAAAACATTTGCAGAGGATCCTAGCTACCTGTTTCAGAAGCCTGTCTTAGTTATGTCTGTCTTTGTCATGTCTGTCTTTGTCTTTCTGGAATGAGGTGCATTGACTTACTGTTGTCCTCTTGCTCCTTAGAGAATATTTTGTGTGTTTTTTAGAATAAATTTTCCAGAAAAAAGTGTCCCTGTATTGGTAGTACTTTTTAAATATTGGCTAATGTGGTTGAAAAATCTGAATGAAAGCTTGAAGAAGGCCTGAAATAACTCATCTAGTTGTTCTAACCCCCCCTAATTGTATCAACCGAGTAAATCTTGTTCTTACTTATGATCTGAGGCTGACATGGTTGTCCCACTGCTGCCTGTGCTGTCTGCAACTGTGGATAGTCTTGGGCATGCACTTCATGTTCTTGGTGTTGATTTGAACCTCTGGGCAGCAGCAGCAGCTGCTCTGTTGAAGGAGGGCAGCAGTGCCTTTCCTATCATCCCGCAGCCTCGTTTTCTGTCCTGCCGGGTACTCCTCTCACTGCTTGAGAATGGTGAGTGTGGAGAAACCTGCTCTTGCAGTTCATCAAACAGGGCTCCTGCTCCAGGACAAGGGTATTACATCACCAGAAGTCTGCTGCTCTCAGGAATCTTCCATGGAGAGGTGATGGCCTTTTAGCAAGAGTAGCAAATACATTTTGAGGCAGTATGTGAATGATTCAAGGAGGGTTCATGGGTCTTATTTTGCTTTGGAGGTTGAATGTGGCCTGGACATGTGTGGAGTTGCTGGGTTGATGCTTGTAACTCCTCTGAGTTGTTGACTGGGGATAATTTATGTGTCTGTTGTTGAAATTAAGGAACAGGCCTATGCTGAAATTTTTTTTTTTTTCCCCCATGGAAGAATGGCCTAAAGAATGAGAGAGCCTGGGGAAGAAGGGGGAGAATTTTTTTCCTTTTTCCTCTTTTCTTATTTTTTTTTTTTAATTAGGGGACTTATAGTAACTTTTCCGCGTAGTTTTAAGCGCTTGTAATTTTCAAGTATTTTATCGTAATATGTACGAAGTAGGATTTATTTGGGTTTGCTCACCTGGTCCGCGTGTCTTCTCACTTTCTCCTCTGCACACCAGGAATTTCCACTTTCATTAAAATGATAGTTAGGATAATTTTTGGATGATGACTGTGGTTCAGAAGAAAACCTTGAAAATGCCATCAAGGTTATTTAGTGCAAAAGTGTCTGCTTGAATCTGCAGGCTGGCTGAACTTGTCGCTGCTGCTGGTGTGACCAGAGCTGCAGAGATGTTAACAGAAGTGTCTAACCATGATGCAAATGTCAGCATTGCTGCTGTCTCACCCCTCTCAGATCCTTTGAGAACAGGTTCATGGATCACATGCTTCAGTCTTTGGAGACTGTGGTGCATAGGCTTTGGTGAAATAAGTGATTTTTAGGAACATTGCTTTTCACCATCACAACCTGACCCATTGTGCAAAAAGGTGAGAACAGATGGGTGACCTGAGCAATTCCATAGTGGAACAGCCCTGTGACATCCCAGCTTTCTGGAGGAGCTTCTGCTCCTTCCCTTGAGCAGCAGGACCTGGATTTTCCTGGCTGGAAAATGGAGCATCATCTTGCCTGTGTCTAACTAGCACATCCCTATGACTGCTATATCCTGGTCATGACAATAAGCCTTTTCTCCAAGATTTTATGTGGGACTGCAGTGACAGTCATGTATTTATTTCCTCAGAGCCCGTTGGTGTTCTATGTGTTCACTCCTGTTCCTGGGGCAAGCCTGCCCTGGGGTGTGTCTGTGGCTTGATGAAGGCGAGGGGAGCCTGGGGAGTGCAAAGCACTTCTGGGATGTTTGGTCTGGCTGTGATGGGAGTCCATTCATTTGTCACCCCATTTGTGTGTGGAGCCTGGCAGGCCACATGCTGCTTGCTTTGCTTGAAGCCCCCTGAATTGCATTTAAGCAATCTATAAGTATAGGGAGCAGAGGTGATACATGCAATAGCACCATTTCCATATCTTTAGCTGAGATAAAAATATTTCTTCGAAGCTCATTTCCAAGGAGACCAGTGTCTTGATAAAAACTTTTTTTTTAAATTTCTTTTCCACTCCCCCCGTTTGAGACAAGGCCATATTTAACTTAGGATTTGGAGCCTGGCGAGGGAAGTCAATTCTTCATTTTGAGGCAGGAAGGGAAGGGGGCGAGAAACCCGTTTTCCTGGTTTGGAAGAGCGGTTTAAGTGATTAATGAGATGCGAGGTGACAGTCATCCTGTGGCATCGGGCACGGGGGATGGGACGAAGGCTCGCTCCTACAGGGAAGGGCTTGCTGGTGCATGTCGAGGTGGCTGGGGCGAATGTCTTGCTCAGCGCGCCTTTCGCGGGGCTGCCGCCCCACCGGCAGAGCTTTGCAATCCTGAAATTGGAGCAGGCTAGGAGAGCAAGGCTGCGAGGGCACTTGCCCCAGTCAGACTTGGGGGGAAAGCTGCCTCCAGGCATGTGGGAACCCGATACACTCTGAGGAACTGGAGCCAGCTGCTACTTTCCCTTTAGCAATATGCAAGTCTGTAAAACGCTCATGTGGAGCCACCTGCGAAAGCAGATTAACCCCTTTATCTGTGTCGCTTCTCTTCTCTGGCTCATGCCGACCGGGGTTGTTTTTCCTGAGGGAGCTCCAGGGTGGCTGGCACACACAGATTTTCTGCTTAGCTTCAGGATCCCCGTGGTTGTGCTCCTTGATGCCTGTCAGTGGTTAATGATTAAATACAAGTACTGAATTGTGACCGAATTTGGGGTGTTGACTAATGGGGGAGATGAAGACCTGCAAAACCTGCCTATAGCACCTCGCACAGCTCCTGCATCTGCGGATGGTTCCCGGAGAAGCAGCTGGGGGGTGGTGGGGGGACGGGTCCTCGCCCCCAATGACCTTGGTAGGAACGGCGCTCTGATCTGCCTCATTCACGGCTACAGATCATCCCTTTTCTAAAGTAAGCGCTCTCCGGCACTGGGAGAGCAGCCGGGCTGCGTTTATTACTAACCCCACCCATCCCTGCCTCTTGCAAGAATCTTGCGAGGCCGAGATTGTGTTTTTAGAAGCAGAATGACAGAGAGAAATTCCCTGGAGGCGAATGCAGAGTGTGTGCTGTGCACGCCAGTACAGACACACGGGGCTGGGAACTCCCAGAGACAGATTAAGTGCGAGAGAAGAGCGCCGAGCAGCCGGAGCCGGAGGAGGGGGGTGGAGGAGGCGAGACGCTTTCTAAGCCTCAAACTGAGCCGTTCGGATTTTTTTTTTCTTTAAGAAAAAAAACCAAACAAACCCAACAAACAAAACCCACCCTCAACCAACCTCGGTCTCGACAATCTTACTGAATTGCCTGTTGTGTTGCCGGATCATCTCACTTCTGGGTTCGAAGGACCCAGGCTAACATGATGTACCTCTGGGTGAGTAGGAAGCGTGTGTGAGGGCTTGCACACTTTGCACATATAAGGAATGGAAAGCGGAGGGACTCTGCACTAACATGAGTGGCCTTCACTGCTGGGCTTAGCTTTCTGCAGCCTCTACACACAGTGGGCTAGTTTTCCCTTGTGAAAATTACTATTTTGAGCAAGTGCTATTAACTGGGTATCGTGCAGGTTTTTCCTGTGGTTATAAGTTTCTCTGGAGAGCAAAGTTTTGGGTAGGTACCTCGGAGACAAAATTTTTGGTATAATGCTCATCACTGTCTGCCATCTGAGAGACTTCTGTGTGTATAAATATAGATATAATTATTTTTTTGTTGTTGCATAACACTGTTCCCATGTGCCTCTGCTTTATATGGGATTTTGGTGTTACTGAGAGACATCCCAGGCAGTGGAGGAGTGCTGCTGAAAGGGATCTGTAGTCACTGAAGGGTAGGACAGGAGCAGGAAGGGAATACATAATTTTGGAAATTGGGAGAGAGAAGCTGTTTCGATGAAAGTTGGATGCAAGGTTGTTTTTCCAGAAGTGGCACAGTTACTCAAGTTTCTGGTGGAGTATGGAAAATAATGTCAGGAAAAACATGTGTAAAGTGTTATATAGATCCAGCATGCAAAGTGAAAACTTATATAAAGGTATATATGTTTTCAGTCTTTGAGCAAGGACTGGAATTTCTTCTGGAGCAGTCAGTTCTCTTAGACTGCTCGTTCATCTGTGTGTAGTTTTGTCTGCTCCTGGACACCCTTGAGATCAGCAGTTTGCCCTTGGGTTTCCTTACCTAGGTATGTGAGGTGAAGAATAATTGAGTCCCAGATTTTTGTTGATATTTTTCCTTTTAGCTTTAAAAAACCCCAAAGCAACAACAAAAAATCTAACACCCAAAAGCAAACAAAAAACCAAACACTTGTTCCTAATAAGGAATGTGGGGTCTCTCTTTGCCACTGGCTGCTTTTAGAGTCCATCTCCCCATCACTCCCAGGAACAAACACTGGTTTATTTTAGCAACAAAGTAAGCCTTGGAACCCAGGCAGAAGGATTTGACTTCCCTCCTTTGCACATACACACACTATCTTTGTTGCAGGGTAACTTGACTCTGCACAGGGGTATGCACACTTGCCTGGTGTCGTCCAGCAGGCCCTGCTGGAGGGCACGTCCACCTTCTCTGCTCTTCCCCCTGCCATAACCTGGCAGGCGGGACCTCCAGTTGGGGTACTGGTTTTTAGTGAGAGGGAATAGGCAGGCCCCATGGCTCAGTTAAGGTTTGCGTTTGGTTTGGTGGGTGGGGTGAGAGGAGAAGCAGTTCGGCCATGCTGCTGCTGATTTTAGATAAGCAGTAAACAATGGAGATGTTCCTTACTCTGCTAAAACGCGGAGGATGAGTGTGGGAGCAGAGTAGAGCTGCCCTGTTGCTCCTGCTGCTGAGGGGTGTGTGAGCACTCTAGTATAAAACAGAGGTGTTAGCTTGCCTTAACACCAGCCTTGGCCCAAAAAGTGAAGCACTGTGCTGGATCCTTAAAAGAAGGTTGAGTTTTGGGATGTTTGCTGACAGATGAAGACCAGTAACGTCCCGTGGGTTGCTGCTTATGCCTCCATCCTAAACTTGGGGCAACACTGGTGCTGTGTTTGCATTGCAGTTAAACTTCAGAGAAGTGGGGAAAATAAATGTTAAATGCTTGAATAGCTGAAGGGGTTTTAAAGGCATCATTTGGGCACCCTGCCATGATAATTAAAAAAATTAGTGAATTTTTGCTATCTGGGTATGATCTTTGCCTTGTCAGTTCAGTTACCTTATTACTTTCGGGGAATCTTCTCAGTCCTTTCAGGAACCTTTTCCTCCATGCCTGTTTGTGTTTCTACTTTAAGCTCTCTTTATCTGACAGGCTGCATAACCTTTAGCAGTGAGAACAAGGAGCCTCAAGTGACAGATCTGGTTTGGTGTGGGGCTTGCTGAGCCTCAGCTGTGCCAGTTTCTTGCTTTCCTGCTCACAGGTTACCCCCCCCCTCCACCTCCCATTGTCTCCTTGTTCCTGTCCTGTCTTTTTTTCTGTTCTGTGCCTCTTGTCCTTGGAATGTCAGGACTTCAGTAGGTGCATGGAGATTTGTACTGAGTCATTCCTTAATTCAATGCATGAACCTACATTAATTCAATGTTAAATTTGAGGTTTTAAATATGCAAGTCTTGAAATCCAGAATTAAGGTTCCCACAGCAACCATGCTGTTTCTCCCCCCACCCCTCAAGGGGTGCACATTACAGAATTGTCTTCTTTGAAGAGATTGTGCAATATTGAGTGCTGTCAGGTTTGACAAATAGTAAAATAAAAAGGAGAATGCACCTTTCTCTGGAACTGTGGTATAGTGTGGATGCTGAACCCAGACATACAAGCTGCCTGCTCCATCAGAGTCCCTGATTATAATGCTGTCACTGGAATGAAGTGGTGGTATAGCCTTGGTTCAGACTGACATTCTTGCTTGTTGAACTGTATTCCCTTGGGTGAAACTTGTTGCAGGATACTCTTAAATATTTGAGAGCCTTGTAGACTGCAGGAGATTGTGGGCTATGGAGAGCTGGGGAGTGGGAAACTTAAAATATCTGTTGTGATGACCTAATGCTTGGCATTGTGAGGGAAGTGAAGGCGGCAGACTATCTGTGCCATTAAATATCAAGAGAGACTATTTATCTTAACACTTTTATTGTGTAGGATGCAGTTGTATGAAGTCTTTCTGAGGCAGAGATGGTATGATAGTGTCTCTGATTTCACAAACCATTGGAGTGCATTGTCAGTATTGAAACTCAAGGTGGGCATTTTGCCGTATGTGTAGGTGCATATAGGAATTCCGTTTCATTGACAAGAGGGGTTTTTTTTTTTTTTTTTGTGGTGGACTATCTAACTCTTGTCTCTTCTCTCATTCATGCCCATTTGTGTACAGCTGTCTGGGCTCCTGCGTTGCTTGAGAGGGCTCCTAGTCATAGTTTTCTAAATAGGACATGGGGTAATTTGGGCTATGAAGGCGAGAGGGTCTTTGCTCTGAGGGAGGTCAGCACTGACAATGTGGGGGCAGGTGTTCTGCTGGTGACAGCCAGGAGGAGAGTGGTTTGAATGTGGGAAAAAGAGTTCAATCCTTTACTGGATAAGAAAGTCTGTGTTTTTGGGTTTTGTTTTTGTTTTTTAATTTCTTTTTTTTTTTTTTTTCATTTATGAGCAGATGAATCTTTGTGTACTGTGAGTCATAAGATATAATCTAGAGTCATTTCATTCCAAGTATTTTCTAAAGAGCATGATGTGTTCTGAGAGTTACATGTATGAATGTTGCCTTGTTGGAGGTCTGTTTTTAAAAGAAAGGTTGAAAGGAAGGGGCAGCAGCCCTATGAAGCAATTTATCAATCATCCTTCTCCTGTGCTCAAAGACAGCTGAAACTATCAAAGGCAGGAGGGACCAAGATATGGGAGGTCCATGCTGTTGCTAGGCTTCTGGTAGGAAAGCACTGGATTCATCAGTGATCTCAGTTTATAGTGGGTATGGATAATTTCCCCATTTCTCATAGCCTTGTACAGAGTACATACTGCGTGTTTGTGAGAGGGCTGGTTGCTTGTTGCAACTGGAAATGATTTCTTTCTCTAGAGCCCTGTGAAAGTGAAGATCTTTCAGAGACCCACTAATTACTATACAGCAGGAATAATGCTAGTAAGCTTGCCAAGCTAATTTAGAATTTTTTTTAGTTTTTTTTTTTTCTTTTCTTCCTGGCATGTCTTTTACTTGCCTTTTTGTCACTTAAAAGTCTCTCCTTGCATTCACTTGAATAATTTTTCCCTCTAGGCTGCGAGTTCATCAGCTTTACCACCAAGAGATTGGAAACACAACTCTGCTGCCAAACTTGGGTGTTAGCAACGTGCTATTCCTCACGCCAGGTCTCTCTATTATTTGTTTGGTCTGTTTTCATGAGAGATAGCTACTGCCAGTGAAAAGTATGGACATTATGGCATGGTTTTCAAAGCATGCATATGATAGCAGCAAAGTAAGTGGCTGTCCAGGGAAAACTGCCTCCCTGCTCTGTTCTGATGCCAAGCCTGGGGCAGCTCCTGCTGGGGGAGTCTGGCTGTGCCTTTAGGTGTTTGGCTGGAACCTGTTTGGTAGGCATGGCAAGTGAACACATCAGCCCATCAGCTGAAGCTCTGACGGCAGGGAGAGCACACAGTTGCTGTGTGCGAAAGGTGTGCGCCTGCATGGTCAGCGCTCTGAGAGGTGAACATGGGGTTGCCCTCTGGGAGACCATGGCCGTGAGGGTGCAGAAAGGTTTTCCTGCATGCATATTAGAGGTCAGGTGTGGACGAATTTCTGTGAGGATGTTCCAAGACATTTTGTGTTATTTTAAACACCAAGTTTTGGATTCTTGCTCTGGAGCAGGAAAGCTCTGAAAAATCATAAAATGGAGCTCATGCAAAAGTCGGCCTGTAAAGCTGATTCCCCAGCCTGCAAGTCCCTGCGGTGCCATACTGTGGCATGCATACGTAGCAACTTGGATCCAGAAGTAATATAGTTATGTTTGTCCAGCACTGCAGCTGAGATAATGAGTGCTGCTGCTCGATAAGGTTTATTAGCTTTGGTGCAGCACCTTGTGAACATGGTTATACTGCTTCCACACTTGAGCTACTCCGTGTACAGCTGGGGTGGGGATGTCTGCATTGCGTTCCTCTGGGGGTTAGTGTGACAAAGCAACTTGCATCTGTTTGCATCTAGGATTTTATACAGGCTTTGGAGATTTGGAAAACAGAGAAAGAAGAATTTGTGAAAAAGATGATATAATGTGACTGCTTGTGTTACTAGAGGACAGGAGTAGGTAATCCAGGTGATCTTTTCCAATTCTGTGTTCCTGCAAACCTGTAATCATGGAAGATACCAAGGTCACTACTGAGTCAAGAAAGCCCAGTGCAGTTCAAAAAGAGAAGGCATTTCAAATTAAGGTACTGGCTTCAGAAAAGGGAGATTCAGGATCAGGATGACTCTTCTATAGGCTACGTTGATTTAGTCTTGTTTTATATAAATCAAGTGTCCAGCACATTGCTATCATATTAGGAATTTCCTTCCCTGAGGAGTCTAAACAAAAGAGTTAGAGGGATCTAGACTGGCTGAGTTGGTGTGAATTTCTCCAGTGGCTCTTCTGCCTGACTGCTGTATTCCCACCTGTCCAAACAGTGATGAACACAGGGGACTATGTTTGCTGTAAGCCTATCCAAGTCCTGGGAGACTGACAGGGACTGGGTCATGTTTAAGTTAGTTTTTCACAAAACAGCCTGTTTATCTTGGAAGGAAGAGAATAAACCATAAGAGAATAAGGAGAGAATAAACCTCAGCCTTCCTGATTTCCAGCTGAAAGCTTGAGGAATAGCACAGATAATAGTGATTTGAGACCGAACATCCACGTTTCCTGCACTTCCCATGGTGCTTATTTGCTAATCTTAATTCCATTAGCACCAGAACTTTACTGTTTTCTCAGAATCACAGAATCATTAGGGTTGGAAGGGACCTCTAGAGATCTAGTACAGCTCCCTGCCAAGGCAGGGTCATGTGGAGCAGGTTGTACAGGAATGCATCCAGGTGATTTTTGAATGTCTCCAGAGAGGGAGATTCCATAACGTTCCTGGGCAGCCTGTTCCAGTGTTCTGACACCCTCAGTATAAAGAACTTATTCATGTTGAGGTGGAACATCCTGTGTTTTAGTTTATGGCCCCTGCTCCTTGCCTTGTCATTGGGCATCACCAAAAAGAGGCTGGCACCATCCTCTCAGCACCCACGTTTGAGACATTTATGTGCATTAAAGAGATCCCCCCTCAGTCTTTTCTAAACAGGCCCAGGTCCTGCTGTCTCCTCAAAAGAGATGCTCCAGACCCCTCATCATCTTCATGACTCTCCACTGGACCCTCTCTAGTAGCTCCTTGTTGTTCTTGTACTGAGGAGCCCAGAACTAGACACAGTACTTGAGATGTGGCCTCACTATGGCTGAGTGGAGGGGGAGGATCACTTACCTCAGCCTGACAGCCACACTTTTTCTGATGCACCTCTGGGTACCATTGGCCCTCCTGGCTGCAAGGGCACACTGCTGGGTCATAGTCAACTTGTCACCCATCAGGACTTCCAGGTCCTTCTCTGCAGAACTGCTCTCTAGTAGGTCAGGCCCCAGCCTATACTGGTACTTGAGATTATTCCTCCCTAGGTGCAGTACCCTACACTTGCCCTTGTTGAACCTCATTAGATACCTCTCCACCCAGCTTTTCAGCCTGTCAAGGATGTCCTAATCCCCAGGGTTTATGGCAACGGTATGGGAGAGGTCTTTTAGTGGAGCTGAATTGGAGTGGCTTTTATGCCACAGCTCTAAGTAGTCACAAGGGTAGCAACTGTGTATGTGTGCCTGCTTAACCAAAAGGGTGGTTTGGCTTGTGCAGTTAGCTGGAAAAGATTCCTTCAGCTTTCTGTTGAGGGCTCGTGGGTACAGCAGGAGCTTGAGTCAGGTTGTGGGGTCAGACAAAATGTTTTCTTTATGGAGTTGTCAGTTTGAAGGGGGATCTGCAGTCTGGATGGTGCCCCATACTGAGGGCAATATGGTGCACCCTGTGGCCATGCATTGGAGAGACAAGCTGTGCTGATGGCCCAGCGCAGATAGTTCCATGCTGGAAGTGAAAACAGGCTTGTAGAAAATTAAGAAATCAATTGAGGATGTACTTTCTGCCCTCCAGTGCTAAATTCTTTTGCTGAAAGTGGTAGATTCCTCAAATCTTGAAGAAGCTTAAACAAGTAATTAAGTTTCCTTCGCCTGTCCCTTAAATTTAGGTTTCATTGTTCTCAGAGTCCTATGTCTCATGACTAATATACTGCCTGCACAATGCTCTGGCTGATTTTTTACCAGATGGTTCTTGGGTCTGTAACTGAATCCAGAGCAAAGGCATTTAGTTTTTCTCCTACCTTATATGAAAGATGCTGTCCCCCACACAATGCTGTAATTGAATCTTGGACATAAGACAATGATGAAGTGAAAATATTTTGACCAGATGACAATTTTAAAAGATATTAGGGATTATTATTCATCACATTTTAAGGAGCTGGCATAGGATGGTACCAGAACGCTCCTTTTTTGTAATCTATAAATCATTAGTGTTGAAACAAAGTTTAAATGTAGAAAAATGCTGAAATCTAAATATGTACATGTGGATAGAAGGTAGAAAAAGTTCAGCGTGAACTGCCTGTTGTTTTTTTCACTTTTCATTTCTGTTGTAATGGCCTCCTTTTCCATCCCACTCCCAATCATGATGGTGATGTCTGCGTGCATCTGTGACATATCTTTTGCATGGAGAACCCTTGTGAGTAAAGACAAAGTATCCCTCAAGAAGGTGGCAAAGCCTATTTGGTGCAGAGCAAGTGTGGTGTAACACCCCATGAGAACCACCTCAGGAGCACTGAAGAGCAGCTTTGCTCCAAGGCCTGTTGGATCCAGAAGTAGCTGCAGCTATTCCTACCCCACAC
>VXAU01002370.1:0-19717 GCA_013399695.1 Formicarius rufipectus | reverse complement strand
CCCCCCCAGTTTATTACGTAGTGATTTTGGCTGCTGCTTCAGTGAGGAGGAGCAGTGAATGGCAATTACTTTTTGTGGTCCAACTAGCTGAAAAGGAGAAACCCATTCAACACATGTGCATCATCTTTTGAGAAAGGGGTGGTATTGGCATTTAAAAATGTTAATGTTGGGAAAATTTTTCTTCTGCAAAAAAAGCTTTGCTGGAGTGTACACAGTGTGTGTGTAACTGCTGATCTTAGACACCTTTGGGACTGAGAAGTGCTGTAGAAATATGAGATGTTTTAATGCTTTTTCCTTCCATGAAGAATGTTGCTCCCTAATGCAGCTGCTTAGCTGCTGTGAACAGGTGTACAATAAACACCCCTTCCCTCTTCAATGGGGTAGAGTGGTGATGGATACCCTCTCATTTGAACATGCATGATTTTCTCTCCTACAAGAATTAAAAACTTTAAAAATAACTTAAATATCTAGAAACAGTATCTAGCCTTTCCCTCTTTCCCTCCCCCTTGCTACCAACTCAAATTACCAGCAAGCTTCGGAAATTTCAGGGCAGGGGAACAGAGGTGCAGCTGGCCTGCATGTGTTGCACCAGCTGTAATGCAAATGATACATGCTGAAAGAGTTTTTTTTCACTTTTGTAATTCTTGGATATTGTTTTGCAACAGGGACATGTGACAATTTGTCTTAAATGTATCTGCTGTTATGTTCCGCAGAGTATACTGCATCCTTTGTTCCTGGCCGGCAAGAGGCAATATCAAAATCCATTGCCCATCAGCAGCATGTCTGATTACAGCTGGGACTGTCCTTCTGGCTTTCCCATCCATCAGACCTGAGNTTTTTTTTTGACTGTTTGGGCAATTTGTAATATTCCACAATTTTTTTATCTGTTTTGCTGAAAGTTGCATTACCTCTTGCTCTTCTGCCTCAGTGGGCCGAAGGGGAAGTGCTTGGCTGGCCTGTGCACTGGTTGTCTGTGGGTACCTGTCAAGTTTTCTGCTGTTTATCTGAAGGACTAAAAGCACAGGCACTGGAGGTTCAGTTGTGTAAAAACAAAAGCTGATGTTGATTTAATCCCATTACATTGTGTTGATCTCTCAACCACTGGACTCTTAGTAGGATTCCAGCTTTAATCCTGTAAGGATCAATCTGGCCTGTTGCTTTTCTGTCCTGATCCTAAATCCCCCTTTAATCTTGTTAATTATACCAGGCCTTTTTTGGTTTCATTTTTTCCCCTTGTGGACCAGCAAAACCGCATTAAATCTTCATGTTGCTATCTCTGACCTGGTGTTTTTGATCTTTTCTCATCTTGTTGAGGAGCAAGATGCTAGTGAAGGCTGGTTTCACCATTCATGGCAGTGAATTTGGTGGTCCAATATCTGCTGCTTCAGACTCCTGAGGAGTCAGCTAGTTATGCTGCTGTGCTGAATCCCTCCTACTGCTGTCAGGATTTTTCTTTTTTTTCATCATTGTTTGATATTGTGCTGTCTGAAGAGGGCGGGGAATCACAGAACATGAGAGCCACTTTGAAATAGCTTTCTTATTTTAAAGAAAAAGGTTTTTTGGAACAGAATCCCAATGACTCTGGCATTGAAGGCTTTGGAGGAGAAGACAATGTCAGGGAACATGGAGCACTGCTCAAATGATGAGGCAAACACCCTGAATAGGCTTGAACCTGGGTCAAGGCTTAGGTAGTCCCATGGCCCGCAGATGTATTCTGAAGGTCACAGAGATTTTCAGCTGCTTAAATCAGCCTTTTTATGTTTACGTGTGTCCGGTACCTTGAGGAGAGGAATAATGCGCATTCAGACTTGAGGCTCTTTATCTTCACATTGCACTGTCTGCAGGCCTCCAAACCCAGCACTGCCTTTTCTGTGTAATGCACAAGGCCAATTTCTCACTGTGACAATCTGCTCCTGGCACTTGCAATAATAGAAACTAGCTGTGCTTAATGTATTCATCTTTGGTATTTCCTATACTGTAAAGACGAAAACCAACCCAAAATTGCACCTACATTTGCTGTAACTCAATCAAGAGCTGACAGAGCATTTCTGGAACATGTCTGTGTCGAGGTCCTGACCACTCTACTAAATTTTATGCCTTTATGCTGCAGTGCTGCTCCTTCCCTCTTCCCTGTCCCCTCTGCCTCACCCAGCAGAAGCTTCTGCTTTTTGAGCCTTTCAGCCAGATCCTGACTTCCTACCTCCTTGCCAGGACACCATGGGTCTGATGTCTCTCTTTGCCAGAATGCAGGCTGTAGGTATGGATCTGCCGTAGAAGTAACCAAGCTGATTCCCTTTTAAACCAAAGAGAGGAGAAACTGAGTTTAGATCACAGAGTATGAGTTCCATAGATGCACTTATTCCCATTAAAGCAACCCTTCTGCTTAGTTTTTGGAAAACACTTAGAGCCATGACAAGAAGTAGCAATTGCTTTTAAGGAATTGTGGGCATTTTCCCAGCAGTTCTAGGGTTAAGGAAATTGTAGAGGGGTGACATGGTGACTGTTCCCTATTTTTGTGTGTTGCCAGTAGCGAGAAGGGAAAACTTTGATTTCTAATCCGCTTTGGAGGAGGCTCCGTATCAGGGCTGCACAGAAACATCCAGTCAAGCAGCTCCTTTATCATAAAGGGGATTTTAATTAAAACTGTTCTCGCATCATGAGCGAAATGAGCGTCAGTGCCAGCCAGCCCTGTACTGGGCATTTATCTCCTTCAAACCACATTACCAGTAATTGCTGCATTAAATCAAAGTCGAGGGAGATTACAGGTCTGCATTGGGCAGGCGGCCGGTGCCAGCGCGGGGAGCTCCGAGCTGCCGAGTCGCTGATACGGGAACCCCCTCTGCCCCCCAGCCAGGGATGAGGGCTGCTGGATCCCAAGATCCCCTTCTTATTAAGGGGTGGGAATTTTTGTCACAACCTAGGAGGAGTGGCAGGCTGTATGCTTGGAGCATTTTAAGCTGCTGGTGTTTTTCTGGTAACTTCCTTTTAAAACAAACAAACCCAGTAACAAAACAAACCCTGTGGCATTGACATCCCATCCCTGTCTCCTGTTCAGATCCACCACGGACATTTCCTTTTGTTCATCTTCTGTTGCTTATTCCAACTCTGAAACTTAAGAATAAATCACCTCTTGTTGTTATATGTCCTTTTTTCTCTATCTTCCTTGCCACAGCTCTGCTACGAAGCTGCTAACTTAGTTCCTCTCTATCCCAACACGGGAGAGCTTCTCCCCTTCTTCACCTCTCCCCTCACTGAGGAATTGTATCCTCCTTGACCTGTGGTTCCTTTGCCAACTATGGCTCATTAGTTCGTTTAATTATTTTTGTAGGTTTTTAGGCATTCTGTTGTCTCTAGCTCTAGAGCAGCTGTTCCCTTTCTTCTTGTCTCTGTACTTCGACCTCGGTGATTCCAAAAAACATCTGATCATCCTAATATTGCTCTTGCTTCTACTCTCCATACCTCTGTCGGGGTAATGCTGAGGTATGGCCATGCCCATGTGAGGTTTTAGTTAAGCATGTGGTCTTAGCTGAGGTAATTAGATCTATATGGGCAATCACTGAATTATCAAGATGTGACAGCTGGATTTTTAAGGGTTCTTATTAGATCTGTTCTGTAATTGTAAAGAGACTAAGTCAGGAAGAGATTGTGCAGAAAGCATGTATTTTTTTTTTTCTTTTTAGAAGTGACTGTCATTTTCTTTGTTTTCTTCTTGATGGCAGTTACGTATTTTTCTATTCTGTTGCAGACAATCCAGGGCAGTTGGATGGCAGTGACGGTTTTTCTTCATCTTGCCCAGAGGTGCCTTTGGCAATCTGCCATTCTGAAGTTTGCCTCCTACAGTGTTTGCACATCTACCACGTTCCTCTGCTGTGGAATAGTCTCATTCCCAGCAGTGTGCCGAGGACCTAGTAATGTATGTGAAAGAGGATGCTGCAGCTCGGTCTGCCTGCTAAAGCAGGTCGCAGACTGTCGAGCTGTATTAGGTTTTCAAGATTCACACAAGTTTCTCAGAAGCTATCTAATTCAGAGCAGTTGCAGGAGGTGTGCCTGCTGTGCTCCTTCAGAGCTTGAAGTTGCAGCTTGTGCCTCATTACAATGTGAGTTTGAGATGCAGCTTAAGTATTGCCCTACTTTAACTCTGGTCTACACACCAATCTCTAGCCTGAGATAAGTGGCTCTTTTAAATTCACGCTAAGAGACCCATAAAGCCATAGAGGCTGAAGTTTGAGTGCTGCTGATATCCAAGCTGATAATTCAGATGGGTTGCAGTGAATTTTTGCCTTCATAGGCCTGGTGCCATGAAGAGAGAGTAGCCACATTGCAGAGTAACTGGAGATATGTGCAGAGAACATGAGCCAAGGCTTTGGTGGAGATTGTTTGATAGTGGCAGAAAGCAAAGATAAGGCTTTTCTTGGGAGCCAGGAAACCATCTTTATGGCATCCTGGTTTTGGGACAGAGAATGCAGATGGTGTGGTAAATTGGGGCAAACGAGCATGAATGAAATTTTTTTTTTTTTTGTAAAGGTCACAGAAAGCTGCTGAAAAGAGCAGGTATCTTGATTTTGCAGATGGTGCAACCAGAGAAAGCCCTTGGTGGTTGTTGCCCAGGGATTTCAACTGCTGTGGCTTGTTTCAGAACTTGCTGGGAGTTGAAACTAAGCCTGCAGGAAAGCACTTTGGACCAGGCTGTGTCAGCCTTTATTCCGTTCTTTTGGCTTGTTGGGAGAAGTGGGTAGCAGTTAGCTTATGTGCCCGTAGCAGACCTCTGTGTCCATGTCTTGGGACTCTGTGTGACAATAAAAAGATTTCCGGAATTTTTATCTCTCCTGCCTTCTCAGAAATAAATAGGTTTAAAGAAAAAATAATTCTAGGTGTTTACTGCCTTTTACTGTTTTTGTCTTAGTCTCAGGCAGAAAGTGATATGAAGACTATTTCTTGCCTCTGAGCTGGCATGGCCTCAACATGCTGCCTCTTTTCTCCACCACAGCGTTATACTTCTCCATTAAAATCACTGGAGAAGGAACACAGTAATAACTAGCACCACTACCCCAAGAAGAGTAGTCTCTGGGGTCACTCCCTCCACTAAAGCAGGACTTGCTGCTGTCACCATTCATTTAGTGTCTTGGCTTTCCTCTTTCGGAGTAAACTGTGTGGTTTTTGCCGAACCTCGGCTTTGCGTGCTATTTCTGGATCCTTTCTGTGAACTCAGCAACTACACCAAACTCTTAACTGCAGCACTTCTGGCGTTTTGCTCTTGCATCTCTTTAAGGTTGCCTGGCTCTGGAGTTTTTAAAATTTTCTTAAATGGGATGGGGGAAAAAGCAGAATTGAAGCCTAGCAGGCAGGCAAGATTTTGAACTGAGGCCTACAGGAATTAGTGGACAGATGTAATTCTTCTATCATCAAATTGTCATTGCAGTTTTATTCTGAAAGTGTCACATTCTGTATATTGCTGTGCTGGAACTGTTTCCAAATGACTTCCTGAGATTTATTTGGTGACCTGCTGTTGTGGCAGCTAAAGGTCCTGCCTGCATAATGTTCTCCAATTCCTTGATTCCTGCCAGTAATGCAGTCTCAGACTCAGCTATCACATGCAGACTGTGCTGCTTGTGTATATTTCTCTCTCACTTTCGTTCGATTAAGAGTTTGGTTTAATATTTTTTACATGTTTTGCCTCTTGCTTGCAGTTACAGTGTGTGGGCAGCTGCTCTGCTATTCTAGTTGAACCAAGCTGAGCAGGGAATGCTTTTGCTCCCGTGTCAGAATGCTCTCTGAGAAAACCTTTCCCCCAAATTCTGCTTTTGTTTGTGTAGCTGGAAAGCCATACTACTCTATGGTAGGGATAAATTTAAGCTGATAGTAGCATAATTTATTGTGTGGACACCCTTTAACTTGGAACAAGTACCTTATTCTATTTTAGTCTGTCATGTGGAAGTAATTTGATAAGCTGGGAGGTGAGGTGGGGAGGAAAATCCATACTCAAACTGTCTCCATTAGGGAGCAAGTGCGCAGCTGGATGAGTAAGACACGGCCACATACTGAAATGCTCTGTGATAGTTGATCATGTGCTCCTTTCACCCCAGGCAAGGGTGGGGTAAAACATGTTAGCTCAAATCCTTGGTGAAAGTGATTTATCCCACGAGTGTTTGCTGGGATAACCTGGGAATGCACATGACATTGCCAGTGGCCCCATGTGGCCACTCAGTGCTAGGACTGAGGTAATGGCAGAACTGTATTTGCACTGTGGGGGAATTTGCCAATGCAGACCAGCCCTAGTTTGTGATTCATTCAATTAAAAATACTTGGTGAAGAATATCTCTGATACTACCATCTGGTGACTTTTAGTAATATTTATTCTTAGGAAGGTGCTTCTTTAATTAAGGAATTAACCTTAATTTTTGTAGGCTTAGCATAGATCTGAAGAAACGCTCAGGCTTAACTGCTCTATTTCTAGAAGAGTCAAATCTTTCTTTTTTGGATCTCTCCATTGTCCCCTGAAGGATCAGCTAATTGAACTGCTGCTACTTGTTCAGTGAAAAACCGAGTGGGACTATGAGAGACAGAATGGACAAAGCTTTTCTCTCACTGAGGTTCTGGAGCAGCTTCTGGAGTGAAGGGAAACTGCCTCCACTTTATTCCTTTGTTTCCTCTTTGTCCACTGCCCCCAAAGGAATATAGAAAGGCAGTGTGGCTCTCATGTGATATCTGACCTACAGAGAGAAAACTTCTCTTCTTAGATGTTGAAATTCTGCATCTGGACACCTTTTTGTTTCTCATATAACAGGCAAAAAGCATTTTGATGGACATGTAGCATTATCAAGATCAGTGCATATGCCAAGTGGTCCCAAAAGAAAGCTGTGATAGTGTGACCTTCATTGCCAAATGACTTAGCCCAAAAGTATACCGATTTGCTTCCTGAAGCAGTGCCAAGCATTTGTAGTTCTCCTTAAAGGAGGCACAGGCCCAACACACAGGTAATTTTTTTCTGGAAAAGCTGTGTATGCTTTCTTTTCCCTCTTTTATATTGTGCTTCTGGTGATAACTAAGGTAATGGAGCCTGTCTGGTTTTAGAAGCTCCTTTTGGACTCATTGTATGTTATACTCAGATGTTCTGGAGTTGTCTCAAGAGATTGTAATAAATACCTGTTTTGTAATGCATGTAAAGCAATGGGTTTGGGTAGAAAGGAGAGCTCAAGTTGCGTTTCCTATTTGCTGCTGGTATATCCAGACTGCTGGCAGGTTTGTTTTGCAACTTAATCACGAATATATTCTTGTGAGTTATTGTTCTGTTAAAGCTGCCTTCCTGGGAGCCAGCTCGTTAGCGTCATGCATAAAACCTCAGTTCTGGGCATGCAGTCTTTTGACAGGATTTTTCAAACTTCGGATGAGTTTTCATCACTACCTAACATTTTTTCTTTGTAATAATTTCAGAGATAGACTTCAGGCCATTAGGAGCTTTGCCTGAATTGACTCTGGGTCCTTGTCCAGCAGCTGAAATTGTGTGGGCAGGATCTTCCAGCTTTAGAAATACTCTTCCTACAAAAACTTAACTTCAGGATCAAGAATCTTTCTCTGCCTCTCTTGACAGTCTTGAACTTCGTAGATTGTGTATTTGGAAAACTTGCTTTCTGGTTGAGGAAGATCCAGGCTTGTCATTTCACGAGTCCTGTTTGGTGTATAAGTTTCTGGAGTTTACTAATGTTAGCATTCTACTGGATGGCTGTAAGAAAACTCAACAGAGCAAAACCAAATCCATTTGTCCAGCAAACAAAGGTCTTGCAATATGCTGTTTTAGCAGGCTGACATCTTATCCTTGTCCTGTCTCCTTTTTCCATGTCCTTCCCTAAAGCAGAGCTTGTTGAGGCTTTGAAAATAAGCGGTAGTAAAGAAGTAATTATTTTTAATTCTGACCTGTTCTCTTATGCTGTGTATTTGCAATTGTTTTTTAAAACAGCGCTAGTTTTCCAGTCTAGACAAACCATTAATATTTAACAGCTACGTGTAGATGATGCAGTGAAGAGCTAAGGGCGGTAAGAGGATGCAGGTATCTCATGTCTGTAGTTTAGAGCAGGCACAGTGCCCAGTTGTTGAGCCACTTAGGTCTGTTTTAGGACTCCAGCGCTTAGTTGGAGAGTGTTTAGAGTGGTAGAGGAAGATGCAAACAAATTCCATCACTCATAGGTAAATTGCCTTGGAAGAAGGGAATGTGCTGCAGAAAAAGATTGAAAGGGGAGATCTCCAGCACTTTGAGGGAAAAAGACATGACCAGGAGCTATTTCAGAGCTGCGATTTTACTTAGTATTGTCTGTGCTATTTTTCTCTTTCTTAGTTTTTTGAAATCGTGAATTTTATCCATGCAAACTGGATGTGTAATGACTGAAGTTCCATTGTCTGCCTGTGGTGTTTCCTTGGCAGAAGCAGCGAGTATAATGGGACTATCTTCTCTGCTACATGTAACCTGGTATTTGCTGCCTTCTCTAGCTCTGGGCTTCTTGGGCCTTTTGCCAGGGGGCTTTTAGTTTCCTTGGATTCAAAGTATATTTCTAGTAATTTCATTTGTGCTAATGTGTTTTAGGACTATTAATCCTAATGAACATGAGGCATCAGTAGCACTAACTAATCAGACAGGGTTAAGGCTAGTAGTGGCTCCTATGGCTTTACCAATGCATTTAAATTCTTTTCTGTGATGTTCTTATTATGCTAATCCAACACACTCCGATTTGGTACTACTCCACATCCCCCAGAACTGCTGGTTTCGTTTCTCCTTAATGCATCTCATTCCTGATCTGCAGCATTTGCCTGCTTAACATGTTTCACTTTCAGAGAATGCACTGGCTTGGTGCTGAGTTACTTGCATAACTGATCCACCACCAGATCCTCTTGCTCTTGAGATCAGGACATCTATGTAAAACTGACAAGATTCTGAAACGTGAGGAAAAAAAAGTTTCTCCAGTCACCTCTGTATTGTCATCTTTTCTTCTACTTGCCATTTCAGAATATTGAGCATTTCTGTGTGTGCTTTGCCTACATTTATATACTCCCTACTTGAATCTCTAATGATTCCAGGGTCAAAATAACAACTAGACCATAAGTAGTTTTTCTGATCTTTGGTGATATTAAATCTAGGAAGAAAAAAGTAATAATGAAGGTTTGAAAAACCTATGCCTATTCAAACCAAACAAAGAGTAAAGCCCAGAAAATGTAGCCCTAGAGAGGAATGAGGACTTCCCAGTATAAATTCTCACCTGGACTGAGTGAAAGCGACTATTGTGCTCAGGACATGAGACTTGCTTTGGTGCAGAGTGAGAATCTCTTCCAGTTCTGTAGATGTAATCTTGATATCGAATGCTGTTTGTCTAACACTGGTATGAACTGGCTGAGCTGCTTGATCTATTTAGCTGCTATGGAAATCAGTACATATCCAGCCAGAAAATGCATCTTTGCTTGCTGGCATGTTTCCTACATTTACATCAGTCTTTAAAAAGCAGAGACATATTGTAAGCTGCTCATCAGATCCCTGATGACCCAGTTTAGCAGATGTAGTGATTGGCTAATTGTTAAAGATGCCATTTTTGGTGGGTGAGAGGAAGAGCATCAGCCAGGCTTGTAGCGATGAAGAGTTAGAATCAGCGGAGGTAAGAGCTCTTTAGTGGGAGTAACTAGATAAGGCTTGGATTAATTTGTCTGGGGAACAGAGAATTATACAAACGATTTAGAAATTTGGTTTGTAAAATGAAACTGTTGGTGTAGTTCCTTAGTAAAGATCAATGTGTTGTAATGATTATGTAGCATGAAAATATCTCAGACTCCATTCTGTATTGCTCTGTCCCCACAGTACCAGTTTTTAACAATTTTAAAAATAAAGTATGTGGCAAATATCTGCAACTACCATGGCTACACTTCGAGCATTGGGAGACTATGGCTATATTATGTTCTTACAGCTGTACTTGTAATTATGACTTAGCATGCTTGCTATAAACTGTCTGAACAAAGCAGGGAAAGCAAAGCCCAGGGCTGTGGTCCTGCATTTTCCAAACATGTTCCCCAGTCTGCAGACATCAAAGAGAGCAGTGCATATGAAGCAAAATACTGGGTTTTGAGAATGTTGGGAAGAACTTGTGTAATCTCCATGCTTTGCTTAGTACACAGAAAAAGGAAAATTAGGTAAATGCTGCTACAGTAGCATGTAAAACAGTATCTCTAGAAAAAGTGATGGGTAGGTAGGAGGCAAAGAAATTAAAATTCAGTGTAATGAAAAGAATAATAGAATTCAGCAGTAACTAGATGGGTGGTATTCTTAGTTGAAGTAGCTGGGAGCTCTGTGATCAATAAATGCACAAATGTATCAGNCCTGGCATTAGAAATAACAAATAGAGGAACCAGAGCTACTGGTGCAGAACACAAAACTGGATATTTATAGGGATAATATCAATCTGCAAGAATAGTAATCATGGCTTTAACATGCATTCAAGATTATGTGTGGTTCAGATAGGGCAGACATAAAAGGTGATAGGCTGTATTGTATGCAGTAGACTGTAAGGAAGAAAGAAGAGTAATACTGATAATGCAGGATCTGTTTCTGGTCACAATGCTGGGAAGAATGGGAAAAGAGGTCCCGGGGGAATACTGTGAGTCTGCTGTAATCCCTCATAGGATTGGATTCGGATACAAACTTGAGTCTTGGAAATTATATTATTCCCAGTACCATTAGAGAGATAAATATTAGTATGAGAAACTTTAATTTCTCAGATGTAGCTTGGAGAACAAATGCTGCTAATAATCATCAGGTGAAAAGATTTTGTCGCTGTAACATCATCACCTGTTGTTAACACAGTGAATGAATTACTGGTGCTATGACTATTACAGGAAAATAAGCTGTTTAGAAGCCTCCATCTCCCCACCTTAGGACAGGGTAATCATGATACAAGCTTTCATACATGAAGCAATATATTTAATGCAGTTAGTGAAGTGGATTGAAAACAACCTTGAATGTAGAATTGTGTAGCTTGAGTTTGGCTGGGATTTTTTTGCTGGTTTGGTTGTTTTTTTTTGATTTTGTCTATTTTGTTTGTTTTTAGAGGCACTTTGGATACAAATTATTGATGCTGTATATAAAGGGGGAAAATCTTCCTAGAAGAAACTTCAGCCTAACCTTATAAATGCTGTTAGGTTAAAAAAAAAAAATTACAGAAGAGAATTTATCAGCAGAGAAGCAGAGATTGCTGTGCCTTTAAAGTCAGTAGGAATAAAATGAGAACTGTCAAAAATCAGACTGAATTAAACCTTGTAAATGTTGCTAAGGAAATAGGTGACAGTTTCTCAAAATAAAATTAGAGAGAAGGGAAGATGTGGGGCTACTTAGTGTTGAGGATAGGGTAGTTAATGAGGATGCTCTTGTGGTCACAGAATCGAACAAACCTTTGTTGTTGTAGGTAGCGATGATCATGGGAGCAAGGGCAGGGTGGGGAGTGGGCATGAACCTACCATAGAACCAACCATGCTGAACATCTCAAAGAGTGCATGTAGGCTGGGCTGGGGAGCAGGGTTGCCCAGCGAAGGGGGATGCCTGTTCACAAAAGCGAGAGAACTGGTTCATGCAGTTGCAGATCTGATGCAACTGCTGTCGTCTGTAAGCGTGATAGACCTATTGCTGATGGGGGATGACCTGAGTAAATACAGACCTATTGGCCCAACCTCTGCTGACACAAAAATATCAATTAAAGGATTGGACGCAAATGAAAAATGGGATAAAAAGGCAACACAAATCTGTCAAAATCAGGTTGTGCCTTATCAGCCTATCTTTCTTTAAGGTAACCAATTTTCCTAACTTGATAATATGCATTTTTTCTAATGGGATGACGTCTCTTACTGCAGACAGATTGCCACAGCTTCTGATGTGGTGCTACAGAGGAAAGTACTGATGAAATTGTGGTGAAATTGTGAAACAGAGATAATATTGATCTAGATGATATCTTAAAAAAAAGAAAAGAGAGAAAGAAAGGATGAATGCAGGCTAGATCAGGTGCAAGAAAATGCTTCCAGAGGTTGGTGAATAGTAAGCCTGTCGTGTGATAGAAGGGTAGAGCAGCTGCTTGTTTAGGTGATTAAATAGGGGATACTTGTGAAAGGTTAATTGTAAGGGAAGGAGAAAATATGGCTAAACCAGAGGACAGTACAGGCACAAAACCAAATTAAAACCAGGAATTGCTCAGGAACAGCATTAAGCTGGAGAAGAACACAGATGACCCCATATGTTCTAGAGCAGCCTTTTTGCCAGGGTAGTGTAGCTGCAAAACCCAGTTCTAAGATACAGCGTGATGCATTTTAGGAAAAGTTAAGAGTATGTTATTTGGTTGATCTGATTCTGTGTCAGGAGATCTTTTCCAGTCTTCATATTCCTGTAATTTTAAAATTATTCGTATTTGTAAGCATCTGCAGGAACAAGGCTATGATTTTCTAACAATTGCTTATCTTGTGTTACTGGAAATGCATGGGCATAGCAGGTTGTATGGTAATGTAGTTGGGCCATTATCTCAAAATAAAATTATGGTGTGCAGCACCATCTTATATTTGACTAATATTTGTTGCAAGTCAGTGTGCAGTAGTAAACCAGTCCTTGTGGGCAGCCTTGCAGAAAATTCAGTAGTTTATTACTGGTCAATAAAGTCCTGCTATACCCATCTTGGCACATACAAGTTTAAAACAAGTTTCTGTCATTTAATTGTCTGTGTGACACAGGAGATGTGGTGCTTTGTTACCAAAATGTCACCCAAGTATCTAAATGCTGGTTAGGCAGAGTATTTAAGTCTGCATCAAAAACTTTAAAGCATGGCAGTTCTCTCTGGATCTGTAGTTAAAACAGCAGAGCAGCTTAGGTGATGCTCTCCTGCGTTTTGTTTTGCCCAGTTGATGGTTATTTATAGATAAGAAGATATCTGTACTAGGATTTGGAAACATGTTATTCCCCTGAGGCCTGGTTGGAAATGACAAGAATTGAATTTCGAAATAAATGTAAGGTTTTTAACTTAGTTAGGGATTTGGTTTTAAAACCTGGGGCAGTAATAAGAACTAGCAAAAACAGGCTCTGGAAAAGGCTTTGGGTTTGTATAAATTAATGCCTTTTCATAAAAAGATTTTATTGGAGATACTAAATTGCTTGAGTGCATAGTAATAAGCTATGCAAAAGAATGAAGGGCAGGCATGTTTTGAGCATGTAGTTATAGAAAAGAGAAGGAAATAAAGTAGTATTGGTTGTTCAGAGGAAACCAGATTCTATCTGTGCCCCCAAGTGGGGGGAAATGGTGAGAGGCAGCCAAACAGCCCTCTGAAGGTGAGGAGGAAGGGGCATAATGTGAGCTCCAGAAAGCTGGTTTGTGTCTCTGGGTGAAATAAATTGGCCAAAGGCAGAACGAGATGGAAGTTCATTGTGGGAGCCTCATCCTTTTTTCCCAGGGAAGAGATCTAGAAGCGTAGCTGCTTTCCCATTTATGGGCAATTAATTTCTTTCTTTGTGCAAATCTTCACACAGAAACAATGGCAATAGAAACTTTAATTTTTTAAATTTTTTTTTTTTTTAAGATGTAGAAAATGTCATGCTTTGTACTCCCCAAATTGGTCATGCTCCTCTTGTAAGGGAGAAGTGGCCCTGTTGCCCTAGGAAAGATGATGAGAGTGGGCGACAGCTGCTGTAACTACTCACCCAGCTCATAGCTGTCCTTTTCTGAGGCGTCTCGGAAAGAAAGGACAGTGGGAGCAGAGGACAAGCTAAGAGTTGTCCTGCTGGGCTGAGTGGGTCAGGGGCCTGTGGATTAGACACCCCAAACCTGTAGTACAAAGGTCCACACATGCCACTTATGCTAGATAATTATCCACACATTTAACCTCTTGAAGAAAAATAAATCTCAACTCTTTCTGAGGGGGAGGAAATTATCAGTAACGATGCAAGGGCAGCTGCCCCAGAGCTAGGCTGAAGTAGCTGTTTAGTGGTGTATAGCAGCACTACAGGAAAGCTAAAGATTAGAAATGCAAAAAACCACCTGATTTTATGCATTTAAAATGGGGGAGGGAGGAGGAATTTGGCTAGTCTTTTTTTGGGTTTGATCCCTGTAACATGCTTGTTTTTGAAACCTCAGAGGGAGGGTTTTTTTGAAAACCTTGGAGGGCGGGGTTTTATCCCTTCTATCCCGTGGAGGAAGGTGTCAGTCTTTTGTGGGTTCGGGCTGTTAATTCTTTGGGACTCTAGGTTTGGGCCAGTGCCCATCTGGTTTTGCATAGTGATGGGTGCAACTTCATTCAATTTGCTGTTGGAGGTCAGACCCCCTTTGCATCCCCGGTCATGGTGTGCCTTTTAAGAACCAGCAGCGGGTTCTCGGGTGTCTGGTAATGGGCTGGCATGCAGGGCTGGTGGGGTGAGCCTGCTGGCCAGGCAGCTCCCCATCTGTCCCTGTCGGTCAGGGAGCAGATTCCTGGGAATGAGGAGGACGGGCTTCCTAAAACGGGCACAACAACTGGTCCAGCCCAGCCTTACCCACTTCTCCCCGTTGCTCCCCATCCCCCATGGCAGAGTTAATCCCCCTCTGCTGTCCCCAGTGTGACTGGAACAGCTGAGGGGGGCAATCCATTGGCCCAACTCTGGGGTGGTGGGGCTATCCTGAGGCCCAGCTGCCCTGGTCAGACCCGGTTCCGGCAGCTGTCCCTGCCTGCCTTGAGTGGGGAGGGAGAGAGAAGCGTTAAACGATATGGGCACATACTCCCTTGTGAAAGAGATCCCTTCAGTTCGAGATATCAATGTGGCTTCTCCCCTCTCTCTCCCTCCCTGACACCAAAGGGTTTTACTATGCTAATCCCAGCACCTGTCCCTGCCGAGGACAGCAAGAAGGGTATTGGGGTGGGGGAGGAACAGTCCCATATGTTTTTCCCTGTCCTGGATTGGGAGTGTTCCCTCTGACGCACCTAGAGCCCAGAACATATGCTCTTTTCAGATCCTAAATGCTGTTTGCTTCCTCCCAGCCCTGGCAGCAGTGGCTGCGAAGATCCTGTGTCCCCCCTCCTCCTGCCAGTTGCTCTGTTTGCTGCCCGGGAATTGCAGGACACTCCTCAGTCGAGGCTTGCAGGGCTGTTTTCAGTAGGGGATTTCTAATTTTAGGAGCCTCTGCCGCCTATGGTTGAGCGCTGCCTCGCCGGATCCCAGAAGAGAGGGGCCGAGCTGTGCCGAGCCAGGCAGCTCCTTTTTATTTTCAGCTGAGCTAGTGTCAACCTGAGTGGCCCCAGAGGCCTGAGCCAAGCACTGCGCAGGGCTGCCAGAGTCCTTCCCACAAGGCTGAAAGACGGAGACTCGGGTTTGAAGCTTCCAGTCCTGTGTCCATTTGGCCTTTAGCTGGAGGATCTTTGGCTATGTATGGTGTGTATTGTATGGATTACCAATACCCAGTTGTCCAGGTAAGCAAAAGGACAGTGGCAACTTTAAAGTGTTTTGGTGTTTGCCCTCTATGTTCTTTGGACAAAATTGGAGCTTACATGCTGGTTTTATACAAGGACACTGCTTCCAGGCCGGGCTTGTTAGCTTGGTGCATCCCAGGCCTCAGCAGCCCAGAGACTCTACGGAGGGCTTTGAAACTCCTGTACGCAAGTGGTGCCATTGGATACTTTAATTGTGACATCTGTACTGTTTGAGATTTGTGTATTTTGGTTTGTATTTTTGCCTTTTTCTTTGCTTGGTGTGTTTGTAGGGGGGTTGAGCTGGCAGCAATGTTGTGTTCTGCAGACTAGGGTGTTGTTGCGGACCTTGCTGTGTTGTCAGGGTGCATGTGACCTGTACGTGTGACTGCAGCCTGTCCCTCAGGGATGGTGAGCCACCCAGAGCAGCTCCTCACCTATTCTTCTCCTTCCTCCTCTGAAACCACCACCAAAACCTCCGACAAAGTCTTTTGTCACTTTTTTGCTTTTGGAGGTCCAGAGGGGATGTGTAGGGTGATAGGAGCAGCAGGTGGGTTTGAGAGCAGCGCTTGGGGCTGGGCAAAGCCTGTATTGCAGCCTCTGCTGGGGGAGGGGGCTATATTTGGAGCACACGTGAGATTTGCTGGCCCTGTGTATGGAGTCTCTTGGAGAAGCCAGAGGCCGTGGGTCAGGCTCAAATACTTTTGGAGCCAAGTGAAAGATGATGTTCTCTAGGCAGTCCTTGGCTATTCAGTGTCAGCATTCCTTGTCCTCGCAGGCACTGAGTTTATCCAGAAAATGTGAAACGTAGACTAGCAGTTGAAGATTATCTACCCTGAGATACATCAGATAGCCACTAAAGAGTATTTTGTTAGGTTACCTTGTATCGGGGGGTTTTATTACTCACATGAATAGACTCCACCAGCAGAAGTGTGTCTTTTGGTTGTTAAGATTTGTTCCTGATAAATTGGTTCTTTGCACTTGAAACTCTTTTACTTCCCTCTGGCCTTGGTCCAGCTGGCAGGTTTGCTCCCTGTAAACTTGATCCAGCACAGAAATGCAGGTAATGTGATGTTAAAATTGAAGGCTGTACTTGCTTTCCACCCTAAGCAGCAATGGGGAGTTATAAGGATACCAAAAAAGAAAACAACCAATGAACAAACACAAAACCAACCAACCAACCAAAAAAAACTCTGAAACTTGCTGAAAGCAGAGTATTTGTGGCCTCCTTATTTCCATGATTCGTAAGAATGTTAAACTAACCCAAGCATTTAAGAGCATACATGTAGACCACTTTGTCAAACTGGAAGTTGGTTCTTCATTTGAGCTCTCACCAGTGGTCTTGTCCTGTTGCCTGTGGCTTAAACATCTGTCTCCAGTTCCTTTTCCATTAGAATTTGAATTAGGAGCTAAAGCTAACCAAAAATTATCATACATGCATTTGAACATAGAAGATAATATAAAACTGTCACAGGAGTGCTCAGGTGGGAGCAGTGAGCTTTGCCTAGCATGACAAGGATGAACAGCTGTGCCCTGGCACTGCAGAGGCAGACTAGTTAAGTTTGCCCATAGTTATTTCAAAATGGTACTTCAGCAGCGCAGTAGTGAAGGTTCAACGCATATGTGCCTGTGATGCACGAAGAATCATGAGAACTCCTAAGTATTGGCATGTAGAGCTGCTCTGAATATATCTTGCTTTTTGAAGAAATGCAGTAAGTGGGAAGGGTTGATCTCCTGAGTCAGTGCGTTCTTCAGTCTCCCAGCCTTCAGCTCTACTTGTGCTTCTTGGTTCTTTTCAGCAGCCACATCTCCACTTTGGGTCTTTGTTTTGCTCAGCAGAGGGTGGCAAATGGTGGTGGTGAATTCAGAAGTGGTTCCATGAGTCTAATGTAGGAGAAGCTAAGTGAAGGAAGGCCCACCAAACTTACTCTGCACGGCTGTGAGACAACATCTGAACCCCCAGCCTTCAGTGAGGAAAGCTGAGTTGTACAGATTGACCAGTTCAGGTTTGTTCATTATCAGGTGTTGCTCCATGGGTTCCGGTAGAACCCAAGACAACAAAGATCTCAAATGTTGCCAAGTCTGGTCATGTTTTGCATGGGTTTTTTTGAGCTTTCAAAACTCTTTGTCAGATACTCATTTCAGTTGGTTTTGCAGCAATTGGAGCTCCTGCAGACCTGTGTTTCTTGTTGGCTGAGCACATCCACTGGAAATTGGGTCTTTTGCTCAACAGGAGCAAAGGTGGATATATTCCAAACACGGGGGAGGAGATGCTTTTTGGCCTACAATGAAGATGAAAGAGGGAGACCAGCAGTAGATCACATGGAAGGGAATTCCCGCTCTGCTGACACACAAGCAAAGCAGTTGTACCAACTGGGTTGTGGGAGGCAGTGCAAGGGAGGGTTCAGTGCATGGTTGGACACCTCTTTTTCCTTAGAAGACTCTTTTTGATGGCAAATATTTCTAGAGGTTCCTGAGATGAAGGCCAAAATGGAAGTAGGAATGATGCTATCTGGTTAACAGTGTTGGAATGACGGTAGCATGTCCTGAAGGTCTGTGCTATAGCCCTAGATCTGTGACAAGAGGTTGCTACCTTGTGGCACAGCAGAAGCTGACTGAATACAGCAGTTAAATTACTTAAGTGGAGAGAATAAGGAGATTATCCTCAGAGATTTGCAGAGATCTGATGAATGGGATGTACAATGCTGAAACCTTGTGCTTTGTTGTGTCAAAGGTTTAAGGAGGTCACTGTGTTTTATTGCTGCTTTAAAATTGAATTTATGCTTGACCTAGAACTGTGCTCCAGAATCTCAGATTTTTAATAGGGGAGGAAAAAACAAATCCAATACTTTCCCTGGTTTTGCAACACTGCATGTAAACATGTGGTAGAGTAAGATACAAGTTACCAGAGATGATGGGATAACTCAGAAAAATCGTGGGCTCCGACTCAGAGGCCTGCAGGCTGCAGCTGTGGCACTGTCTCCTTCCCAGAGGAACGAACCCACACTGTAGTTTGGTTGAGCTGGGCAGCTGGCCTTTGGCTCTCTGCCTCCATGCACTGGTGGGATGTAAGGGCTTCTAGTGTCTTGATCTCCTGCTTTTCATGATGGAGGAGGGTACTGGGCTGTGACACACACTCCTGCTTGTCTCTTGCACAGTGAGGAGAGAAAGGGGAAGGAAAGGAGGGAACCAGAGGTCAATTTGCAGCAAATGAAATAGGAAATTTGAAAGCATCGTGGGTCAGTGTGGGCTGCCTGGAGAGCAGGACTGTAGCAGAAGCCCATGAAGCAAAACCACTGGTCTTTTTGGTTTTGGGTTTTGTTTTTAGTTTGTTTGTGGTTTTTTTGGTTTTTTTTTTTTTTTTTGTGGTTTTTTTTGTTTGTTTGTTTTGTTTTTTTGTTTTGTGTGTGTAAATTATACTGGGCCTATTCATGCAAAGAAGAACACATGGGGATGCAAGGTGTTACTGTGCTGTAACTTAGCTTTTCTGATGCTAAAGCCTGGAGAGTCTCTTGAGTACCAGGTGTCATAAAAAGATGCATCAGAGGGACAACTTGCCCAAGCTGGTTTTATCTCTGCTTCATGAGCACTGGAGCATCAGTACAGTCTTCTTGTCTAACTGTGGGATTGGCAGACCTGCACTCAGTCCTGTCCCTGGGTTTCCATGGGTGCAATGTTGGGAAAAATCAATCAGAGCATCTCAGATCCCATCTGGCAAATGGGATAGCAGTGTATCGCTCTGTTTTATGGGGTCGCTGGGAGAACAGATGCTGCCAACCGTGGCGTGCTCAGGTGTTCAGGGCCAGATGCTTGCTGAAGATAAATTGGAGGCAAAAAAGCAAACTGGGAAGGAGTCCAGCGATCTCCAGTTTTTATGATGATAGAAATGCAGATCCTAGCAGGGATACTGCTTCCGGTTCATCCAGCGTGCTGTGTAACCCACGCGTTCTCCCGTCTGTGGCAGGAGGGAGATCTGTGCAGACCTGACAGCTCTCTCCCCATCATCCTCTGGTCGGGAGATGCGCCTTCCCGGCTGGTGAGGTCCAGGTGTTGGAGCTCTGGGCGCTGGGAATGGTAGGCGCGGAGGAGCGCGGGCGGGCTGTGCAGTCCTGTCGGGACCCGCGCATTGCGGGGACACCTTCGCTTTTGTTTGCAGCTCGCGTTTGCGCCTCCGCGGAGCCCCTTGGTTCCCGGCAGCGGTGGGGGCTCCCAAAGGACGGGCGGGGAGCGCCCGGCTGGGGCTGCAGGCTCTGCCGCGGGGGCCGGGCTGGGGGTGGCCGTG
>VXAU01002369.1:327567-347772 GCA_013399695.1 Formicarius rufipectus | reverse complement strand
TGACCAGCATGGGAGAACCTGCCAGAGGCATAAACCTCTGCCAGTAGAGCTCACAACCTCATAAGGGCACACAAGCTTCTACCCCACGACAACGGGGTGTCCATGGAGATGTTTATATATTTAGATAAGATTTGTCTGTGAATTAGCATACATTACCTTTTATATTTCACTTCATCTGTGCATGGCTTGAGGTTGTGTTTGTATTAAATTGCTCACTCTAACACATTCCAAGATCTTGAAAAGACTTTTAGCAGACAACCACTAAGTATCTAGCAACTTGGTAATATACTCATTAAAAAAAAAAAAAAGCTTAGTAAGTTTTTTACTATAAAAAATAAGTCAGAAAATTCAAAAAAATTCTTCCATTTGACAGTTTAAAGAGTTTCCCAGATGTCGTTAAGGAGCACTAATAAATTAATGTGAAAATGACTGGATATGGCACAGTGTGTTTTTCATTTAGTGGATTAACAGACAACTTTAGCCTATTAGTGTTCTCTGCACCATATACACATCAAATCAGCACTATAAATACAATTTCTTTAATTTTAACTTCAGCTCTCAGATAAACAAGACTCCTTTAACATGACAGCTATAAGCATTCATGAGAAAGTAAGTCATGTAACAAAAGCCATATGCAGAGAGACATACCAGCAGCAGATAAGAATCTTAAAACACTGAACTCAATTTCCCCAAGACATGATTCTGTTTAATTCTGCAACACAGTAGAACCACTATTCGTGTTTCTCACATAGTCAAATCATGTATGTATGCTTATGTGACTTATTTTGATCCCAGGTGTAGTCACAAAGAGGAGCATTGGAGAAACAAACTGCAGTGGGGCTGCATACACTATCTAGGAAAACGACATTTACAGAAGGACTTGGAGGGAGAGTGAGTTGTTTTGAAAACATCACTCCCTCATGGCAAACATGTAAATTTCATAAAAATGAAATAATAAAAATTCATCACCTTCTGTGGCTTATCACATTGCTATACATATTCTTCTTTTGACCACTGTGTTCCCGTTTTAGTGCTAGTTTTCACAACATTGTTACACTGAATTTAACATTTTAAAGACTCAAGCCTTTGTTGTATTAAACTTTAGTAGTATTTTGCAGTATTAAAACCTTTTGAAGTATTAAACATATTCTGTTAAGCACTTCAATAAGACAGCTCCAAAGAATGCCAGAGAAAGAAGTCAGCTCTTGGCAGAATTCAACTACTCTAAGTCTTCAAAGAAAGGGCAATCTCTGAAGACAATGGATTGGGCAAGCAATTTTTAGCATGCCATTAACCAAAAAAAGTTCAGATCAGAAGTGCAAACAGATCAGGGTGTCTCTCTGAAAACAATACTTCGCACGCCATAGCGTTAGTTCAACATAATTTTGACCTTACTAGAACATTACTTTGAGTTTTCTTTAGCAGGCCTTCTTTGAAAGGTGGGAATTTATAAAACACAGACTTCAGTTGTGAGTCATTACTATTGTTTCCTTTAAATTTTCTCACCAGCTCATCCTGCATCACTTCCCCTGTTCTCATGAATGAACAACAGTAATGGAAACATACCATTGGTAAAGACTGAGAAAACTATTGTGATAGATTTTCAAATGTCCTGACAACAAAAAGTTAACATTTGATTCTAGTTGCTGACTTTTAGGGTTGTAGGTAGGAATGAAGAAATATGTTTCCTCATTTACCATGAACTTATTTAAACTTTGTAGCCATGCAATCCCTTAAGAGCAGATAAAATGCATCCATCTTGTGCAACTTTGGTTTATGGTCCATTACAGTAAAAAGGAAAGGGAATGTGATTTTAATCTTAAAATAATATGCCATTTCTGTAAAGGCAATGCATCATCAAGGCTTAATTTCCCCTTAGAGTCTCTGTATTTCAGCACAAGGGGAAAAAAACCAACCAACAAACAAAAACAAACCAAAACCACCCCAAAAACAAAACAACAAGAAAAGTCCCTACATACAATGAAACTTTACCTCCTTTCAGGATTAACGGGCACTGGTCTGTATGTACATTAAGAGGTCACTTGACCCCATCTGTTGCACAATATCCAGGCACACTGGGATAAGCAAAGAAGACTGGAAAGCTACCCCTCTACAATTCATTGCATGCAATCTTTGTGTTGTGGGCCCTTCATGTGTTATGCCTGTGGAACTCTGTTTGATACCAGTGGAATTTCTGAGTGTGCCATGAGGACAGCACTGCCACATCAGACTTTGCCAAGTGCTGCTGTCCTGCAACAAGTTACCCCATTATTAGTTCTTTCCAATGGGATTGGAGATTAAAAACCAAACAAACCCCAATCAAGTAAACGAACAAACAAAAACCCCATGAAAATAAAGGGAATAATCTAGTTTCACTAAACATGTGCAAGCCTTAGCAAGTTGTAGCCTAGACATAGTGTTACTCAGCTACCAAGGAGGACAGCAGATGCCAAAAACTTTCCATGAAGGACCACCATGACACAAACTCTGATGAGATAGATACCTAGTACAATTTCTGTTTCACCTTATCTACTGATGTTCTTCAAATACAAACATCAACACTTATGTCCTTTCAAAATTATAAATATATGGGTTTTAGGAAATAGCCCCGTGACATGATTGTCTAGCTTCACATTTGTTTCACTTGAAAACTGCCTCAAAAAGCTGCTTTCTGTCCATGTTAAAAATCCGCTTGTACAGTTGAACAAAAGTCACCCTCCCACCCCATGCCATGTGTGACACTGCCATCTAGTGACTTGCTACAAGGGTATTCTCTGCTAACAAACTATTCTTAATCACTTTCTCCCTAATGAAGTCTAGCTCAGTGTATTAGCTTAGTGTTAATAAAAGATTATTCAAACCATTAATGTAGTTTAATAATAAAGGAAATTTTATTATTTGATTGATTTCAGAATATTTCTCACTGTGTGTTTGCATTTCCATGATTAGCTCTTCAGTAGTCTGGTTGGTATCTTTTAATACTGTTAATGGAAAAGATCTTTATATTAGTAGGAAGTGGAAATTAGTATTTTTCTCTTTCTGAAAGAGATTATGCAGGACTATTTTAATGGTTTAAACTTTGTTGCTAGTGCTCTGAATAGTCATATATATTTTTACTGGTTTGACATTTAAAACTGAACCTTCTGCTGACATGTCTTACATATCATCACCTTATCAATACCAGGTATTTTCAAAACAACAAACACAGTAACTGAGAGGCTAAGTTAAACCAGACTCAGGACAAAAATGAATGGGCTTGTGCTGAAGACCAGAAACATACACCCACTGCTGGGTTACAGTCTTCTCTCAAGCAGAAGTTCACCCCAGCAGGTCAGGCAAACCAGAGTGCCGCAGTCTCACCTCACTGTGATGCTGCAAATCTCCTGGAGCAGGACTGAGCAACAGAAGCTGCTTCAGCAACATCTTGCTAAAGCAATAAAAACTCCAGAGAGACACAGTCAAACCCCAAGCTGACAATAACCTTGGCATGGTCCACACCCTTCATCTTTACAAGTCCTGTGATGTGCAAGTCAGCCCTCCCAGCTCTGGGGAGATTGCACTGTACTGCCTCTGGCCACTCTCATAACAGGTTTATAGATAAAAAGTCAAAAGAGGAGCCAAAAAGATGCCATTTGCAAAGGACCTGTGAGAGTTTACACAAAGAATTGGTTGTCAGGGTTAACATTACCTGCCTCTTAGTGTATTATATGACCCAAATAATCTTTGATATATTGCTGCTCTCCAGAAGTAATTTTGCACACGCCTTGAGTTATTTTAGCCTTCGGACCTAGTCCCTGAAGGTGACCATTTAATTGGACTTCTTGCAGTTCAAAGATGAATAAGGTCCAAATGAAATAAATAGAAACCTAATCCCTGGCAAGACAGTAATATTGACCAGCACAAGGTGTTAAATCTAGAGATAAGCAGATGCTGATTCTCTATACCTGACTAAAGAAGTAGTTACATGCTATTCATTCGCAGAAAAGGTGGTGGATCAGTAAGCTCCTTAAACTTGTGACAGAAGCACCAACTCTTGGCCCAGGATGTGAAAGGGAGAGGAGGAGTGTGAAATTTTCTTTCATATCTCTTGCCTTTACCCAAAGTCATCCTCTCCCACATGTTATCTGGGCACTTTTAATTTGGAGCACTTTCAAAGGGTTTTATGAACACTATTGATTCCCATTTATACAGATCTAGTATTTGACTCTATTTTTTTTAAAATCAAAAATACTTTCTCAGTTCTTGCACATGAGTGAAAATCTCACAATGTTCTGGAATAGGTACAAAAAAAGCCCAAGAGATATATATATATATATGAAAGAAAAAAGGAAGGCTATATCTAAAATATTTTCTTATGACAGTTATTTTGGTCTTTTTTTATTTGTAGTGGCTAAAGTTCGGTAGAGAGGATAAAAATGGTTGTTTGTTTCTAATACAGTCAGAAATGCCAAGGGAGCAGTTCTCATTTCATGCTCAATCCTCTCTGTTGTTTTTAACCAAGGCTGCTGACTTGTATCTTGTCTCCTCGGGAAGCAGCTGTTCCCACTTAGCAGGGGTAGATGCTCAGAACACAGACGTGTACCTTAAAGAACGGGGTCAATGTGGTTATCTGTATAAAAATACCACCCCACTTCAAAGGACAGCTACCCCTGCTTCACTGCCCAAATATTTACAAAAAATATTTTTATTTTGTTTCCTACAGGAAACACTTAACAGGCAGTTAATAAATGCACTGAAAATTGCCTTAAATATATTCACTACAACAGCAGAGATTCAGCAAGAGATGATGTTGCCCAGTCATGTCGTTCACTACAGCAACCCATACTATTCAAAGCTGGAAAATTTAATTTATATTCTCAATAAATTAGGTTTCAAGGAGTTTTTCAAACCAACTTCTATATATTTTAAAACTCTCTATGACAGTTTTGTCCTCTGCAGCTTCTTGTTTAGTCCATGGAAGATCTGTAGAGGAGCCAAGAATAACATCCCAGAGTACTGAGTCTGTCACAGACTTTTACTGTAAGGATTCTCTCATTTGCAACAGAAGACTGGTCAAGTCCCAGGGATAAACTAAAAAGCCCTATCTTAAATGTCACCAGACATTTGCTGACTAGAGAAGACAAATGCAAGGATGTGTACATGTGTACATAATTGGCTCTTTTTTTAAACCATATTATATATGGCATCCATAAATACGTTAAATATTAAACAAAATAAATTATGTCACAATAGAATTAAGCTCACTACTGACTAATTCAAAACATTCTGAAAATTCATTCATTTAAAATCTCTCAAGTCTAATAGATAACAAGCTGTACAATAGCATTATATATCTATATTTAAAATAAAAACTTCTTATGTATCCTACTGTGAAAGTGCACACTATTCAAGCTCAGTGCTCTTGTAAAGTGAATGCCTGACATCTGCTGGTAAATGCACAAACTGTATATTTTTGAATTAAACTGTCTTTAAAGTTTTTAGACTAAAGAAGGTGCTTTAGAATATAGAATTTATTCAGATAAAGTAAAATTATTACAATCATGATGTAATGAGGTTTCAAAACTGAACTGCATCAATACTGCTTTAACTTGTTAGAGTCAAGATACTGAGGGTCTTAGAATTTCCTATAAAATTTCCCTGCAGGACACAGTGCACAAAACCCCAATTCTTCCCCAATATGATTTTTGTGCTCATTTTTAAAATAAATTAGCAGAAGCAATTCTAGTGCTATTGCACTGTAATTTTTTTTTTTTTTAGATTGAACATTTTTCAGAAAGCCATTTCTACACTATTCCGTAATATTTCAGTCATGCTACCAGAAAATATAATTGCTAGTTGAAACAAAAGGAATGCCCATTAAAATACTGACTTACAAAAGTACAATCTGTGACAAAGGCTACAATCATGTTTTTACTTAAGAACGATTTCTCAGGAGCCAGGGAAGACATGGGAGAATATAAAGGATATTGCTCTAGAAAAAGCAAAGGGAACTGCCTCACATCTGATAAACTGAAGGCTTTCAGTTTTTCACCCTTTCATGTGTTGCACTGTTCTTTTTCAAAAAGCTGAGGAATTTTTAGTATGAATAAGTAGGACTTAGTTTTACAATATTCAAGCACCTGTGATTTTATGATGCAACTGCGTAACACCATGTCTTGGCAAAACACAGTTCGGAAAGTAATTTTATGCATGAAAGGATCAGCATAACAGAATTAAAATAATCCTACTGGATAACTATAAAATAGGAAGGAAAAGTACACACAGGAAAAAGTAAAATATTTTATTAAATCTTTAATATGGAGGTAGTAAAAAAATAAGTTTTCTTGGACAATGTTTAGAGGAGAAAAACCCTCAAAAGTTCAGAAGATAGTAACAGACCTTTAGTGAAAGCCTACATAGGTATCAAATACCAAAACTCCTTCAGCCACAGAAACTGATCCTTCATTTCAAACAAAAATAAAATTTTGACAAGATTTTCTCTTGGGGAAAAAGAAGTAAAACCTATTGCCTCCAGCCATTCTAATTTTCCCTCTATACCAACAAAAACAACTATAATTAAAATCTAGTAGAATGTCTCTTGAACACCTATATCATAATGAGTAGTTCTGGTGATGTTCCACATAAAACTAGTTTGCTACAAAACTACCCCCCAAAAAATTGCATAAAAGAGCTACTGTGACTCTAATGGCAAATGCATATCAGCTTTTTAAATGAAAAATACCTGTAATTCTCTTTGACAGAAGGAAAACCATTAAAAAGAAAAAAAAAAAAAAAAAAAAGGGGGGGGGGGGGGAGGGAGGGNAACAAAAGAGGTGGTGGTGGGGGGAAAGAGGTAAAAATAAATTGACACCAGATTCAGCAGAAAACTCCAGGAAAACAAGTCATTCACATCTCCCATAGCTCCCCAGGAGCAAGTGAAAACTGGTGTTACACACAGTAGAACTGCACAGACAAGTCTCCGTGTTTGATGCTGGTTCTCCGACATATAAAACAGCACTGAAATAAAATTGATCAAGTTCTCTGGGTCTGACCAGTTCTTAAAGGACTACACGGAACTACAGATACACACATATACCACACATTTATTGGCTCTCCTTGGAAGGACAACATGTAGAATGCAAATGAAAGTTTCTGATTTGTTCTTTTTAATATTAAAAACTAGGAATTTTATAGTAGCTGTTTATATAGCGAGGAATCACTGAAAGTCATCTTGTGGAAATAGAAAAAAATCATTAAAACCCACAACATATATCCTATATCAGTGTCAAAGATATTACTTTGAATTCTAAAGTTAAGTGCCAGCACACTTTTGAAGCAGCATTGAATTCTGCTTTTAGACCTTCCAAACAAGCTTATAAGAGACACACTTTACCTTCTTGCAGAATTTTACACTCTGTCATAGAACTGTTTTTTGAATACAGAACTATGATGAACTTTACCACGTAAGTCAAAGGTTTAAGTAACTTTGTAGATGAGGATTATATATTTTTTTTACCTCCTTCTCTATTTGACAGAAATATAGCCAGTATAGATACCAGAGCATCAAAGAACCATTGACTACTCTTTTTCCAATATCCAACACTACTGTACTTGAAGCTGTTCAGAATTTTTATTTCATCTTCTTGAATTTCTAGCAATTATAAGCAACATAACTCTTAAACCCAAGAGTGAAAATCCACATCTACAAGAAGTATAAACTATTTATTGACCTTATTAATGTGAATTTCTACCTGTACAGGACCACTGTTTTTGGTGAAGTATGTGAAATTGGACATATTCTCCAACCACTTTCACCTTGAAAGCAGAATTTTCTCTTTTAATATAACTATTGCCAAAAAGCACTTGAACGTCATTAAAAAGTAGTATTTGTAAGACTTCCAACTCCACCCAGGACTACACAGCAACAATTTGTTCAGTTGAAATACAGTTTCAGATCTATACTGAACATTATGCAGAGACAATTGCTCATATTCTTATACTGCACAGATTTATGCAATGAGTTACCTACAGAGAACAAGACTCAATCAAATACAATACAATAAGTTTGCATTAAGTATGAAGAATATAAATATTATGTAATCCTACTGACTGTTAAATCAACATTTTACCATTAAGAATCACAAAGGCTATAAGAAAGCCACAGTCATCTTTAAGTCCTTCATTTAATCAGTTGTTCAAGACCTTAGTACTTAGGTTTCTAATAAAGATTAATTTGATGGTATGGTGGGAAATGAGAAATATGTTATAGTAATAGTTAAAGAGAAACGGGGGCTGGAAGAGCATGAAAGAAAAAGTCTGGCCTTTTTTTTTTTTTTTTTGAGAATTAGGGGAGAGAAATAAAGCAGGAAGAAATTTACCTTTTAGAAGTAAATGAAAATTTATAGTAAATTCCAAACAAACCAACAAATAAAACCCACTCAAAACCCAGAAGGACTTCAGCAGCCACAGACAATCTCATCACTGTTACTTCTAAATAACAAAACATTCTGAGCTGGAAGGGACCCACAAGATCATCAAGCTAAGCTAGTTTTACCTTAATCTTCCATTACTATTTCACACCAAAAAAGTTCCTTGTCCGCCTCTCATAACTACATTTAACACCAAACATTGTCACAGGCAAATGGCTTTTACACTTAAACCAAACACTAATTTCTGAGCTGGTCTTCCATAGCCAACCCCAACCCTTTTCTTTTTCTGATCATAGCTCCTACTACCACAATCTGAAAACTCACTTGTGTATCAAATCCAACCCATCCCCTTCAGCACAAGCACTCAGGACTATAACACCCCATTGGAAAATAAAAACCAAACCTGACAAAGCAAGAGGAAACACTGAGCAAGGAGAAGACTGAATAAAATGCACTGTACCTGTTGTCCCTGTTGTAACACAGAAGTAAAACTCCTCATGTGGTAACCAAAGCCTAGTTCTACAAAGGGAGACCCCCAATTAGGAGGTTTCAATTATTCCTTTTACCTATTCACCACCTGTGCAGCCAGCTGGTAGAACCTGTGGTTGGTTTATCACATGTCACACAGGCAACTCTAGTTCCCTGAGGGTATTATTTTTGAGATCACTTGCAAAAGCACTTCTAGTATGACTTTAAAATGTCAGTGTTTTTCTTGTAAAGCACTTGGAAATACTTGGACTACAGCTGCAAAACATGTGACACCTGCTTTTAACAGTTATGGGTATAACATAGACAAGTCTTCAAGTTACAAAAATGTTTGTTCACTGTCATGGTCCTCCAGTGCTAGAAATATGCATATTTTCCCTAATGAGTTTCTGCCAGTTTTATAATTTTAAAAGAATACCAGCTATTTGTTCAGAATTTATGTGAGCACTACTAAGGAGTACAAGTGAATACAGCTGGAAAGCAGAGGAGAGTTCCAGGTGACTTTGGTGTCTGTGATTAGCCCCGAGCTGTTTTTTTTTTGTTTTGTTTTGTTTTTTGGTTTTTTGTTTTTTTTTTAGTAGTAGTTTATGCATAGAGGATTTAGAATTTAATTATTAGACCATTAATGTTTGAAAAAAGCAACTGTGTTGAAGTTTGAAGTAATGGAGGAGGGCAGGGTAGGGAGGGAAGAGGGAGAGATGGAGAGAAAAATTTTGACCATGAGGTGGCTACTGTAGACGTGCAGATGGTTAGAGGGATGGCTGAGAATTGGGTTGTTCAGCCTGGGGAAGAGGAAGCCCTAAGGAGACCTAAGTGCCTTTTGGCATTTGAAGTGGCCTATAAGCAAGAGTGGCACATCATTTTAGCAAGGCTTGCTGCAATGGGATAATGGCTCTAGATGGAGGAGGGTTGATTTAGATTGGGTGTAAGGAAGATGTTTTCTATAGTGAGAGGGGTGAAAGAGTGGAGCAGGTTGCCCAGGCAGGTGTTAGGTGCTTCATCGCTGAGAACACTCACAGTCAGGTTGGATGGGGCTCTGAGCAGCCCGTTCTGGTTGAGGATGTGCAGGGGGCTTGGACTAGATGACCTTCAAAGGCCCTTTCCAACTCAAATTATTCTGGTTATTACTGTGACACAGTATTAAGGGAACACTTTAACAGAATACCCACTTTATCTTTACTTGTGCCTCATCTTCAGTAATGTGCTCCTTCACAAAAATGGTTCCAGGAAAGTAGTGGAGGGCACCAGACTATGATACCGGAGCCATTTGGCTTGGTAAAGCCATGTTGTGGATTCTTCTTGTTTTATAAAAATATTCCTGAAGTGACCACTGTAATATGAGCATTCACCAGTATGCACAGAACTCTTCAGGATGTAGGGTATATGCCTATTTGCTTGTTTGAATGAACAGTTAAAACATTTAAAAAAGTTTTTAAGTGTTTTAATGAAAAAATATAAACTTCCTCACAAATTAAAAGAAGCCAAATAAACCAGAAGAACTTTTCTTAAATATGAACATTACAAATAGTTAATTTCCATGTATTTTCTGTAGATTTGCAGTAAGATTGCTCTCTGGTACATGAATTTTCTAAAAATCTTTCTTTTGTTCCAGCAAAACCTATAATCTTGAAATAGTTATCAGGAGAGTAGCATTTTCAACATTTGGAACTCTATTTGAATCTGGCTGGCAGGCAATATATTAGCTAGTCTTAATTTCATTACTGAGAAGAAACTTATTAAAATAAACAAATACTAAGAATTTATTTTCTCGATGTGTTTCTATTTTCAATACCTACTGTGCCAATCCATAAATAAGGCTGTATGTGCAGGGAAGCAGAGCTCTAAATATAGATTTTTAAAAGCCATTTCCCTTTAATGCATAGGGTTTTCAGTGCTGTGCTGCATGATTTTGATGGCAAATGGAAACCTAGGCTACTTTAAGAATTTCCATTTTTCAGTCCTTACACAAGAACTTCTGTCTCCAGAATCTCAGTAAAAAATCGTTACCTGAAGTGCATCTTGTTTTCAGTTCAAACTACCACAAAGGTATTTTTTTTCCCATTAAGTAAATTACTTGCCAAGGAATACCTCATTTGTACACATCACCACATAAACTACAAATTTTCATTAGCAACACACCAGAGAGAACAATCAGCTGCAAAGAAATACTTCTTTTTATAAGATGTATAAAGAGACAAGAGGAAGTAAATGCCGTATTTCCATAAAAGCATGGCCTTTTTATAAATGGTTAGATAATTGCCACAACAAAATACAGTAGCCACTTAACTTTTTGAAAGGCTTTTTCCTTTTTTATAGAGATCATCTGAGGAATTTGCCTCCCTGAACCCAGAAGAGAGGAGATAAGCCTGTCCTACTCGGTGGCTCAGAAATGAAGAGCAAGCTATTACAGCATCATTAAGTGCTCATTTATGCTGACTTTTCCCTCAGGATAAAAACAAGTTCTTCTGAGAAACTGAGCTCCTTGATGGTTTCTTCTCCATCCCTCTAAAATGCTTACCTCAAACATAATTTCTCTTCACTGGGAAAGGCTAGTAAAACTTCAAGCATCACATTTAACAGCCTTGATTTAGTGTCTTTAAAATTCTGGTATTGTCTGCTGAGAACATATCGCTTTGGAGGAAACAAAAAAAGTTCTCTATAACAGTTTTTAGAGTAATACATACAATTGATATCAAAGTACAAAAGAAAAAAAAATATGTATTTCAGTGTGCTGATCATGCTAATCTATGGAAAACAGCACAAGTTCAGAGAACTTAAATTCAAGTAAATATACTGGATACAAATGAAAAATTGTCCTAAGTATTCCTGTGAAAATGTTTTAGTTTTCATACTTACACAAAATTTTATTTGTAAAGACAAAGCACTTTTTAGAAATTTTTTCTTGATATTTGATACACCATTATGAATATACCAAATAGTCACTTAGGGATAATTCACAAATATGAAAGATGCCTTTTTAAAAGCAAGTTCCCTCAGATCTTAGGTGAGATCCCACCAAAGTGGGAAATTCTGCTCCAGTCTTTTGCAATGCTTGTCAACACTGCAATTTTCAGCATTTTTCCTTTTAATTTTTTTTTTCCTGATTTACAGTATTAAAACCCTGTTTTAATGTCAGACTTAGTTACCTCTTTTTCGAAGTTTCCAGTACATTCAGAACATTTCAGGTCTGGCAATAAATTCTGTCATTCTTTGATTGAAGATCTGTGTACATTAAAAACTATGCCAGGAAAATGACTGCAGTGTTTGCTCCTTCTGGATATACAATAATCTAAATCCATGAGCTGATCAGTATAAACCATTACTATTGCCACGAGGCAATCTTGATACCCTGTTCCTTCTGTCCTCCCAACCATGATGAGCACTCACAGCTGCAGCTGAGTGAAGGAGGACATGGAGTAGGATGGGCCCCCAGAGGCCACTTTTTCAGCAGAGATGCAAATCAGAAGACTTGCATGTAGACTCATGTTGATACTCAAGCTGATACATCTGTCTCAATTGCTCTATCTTAATATGGGGAAATCCTCTATTTCGTACATGTTTTCCCAGACTGTTTTGGACAACACCTGTCCCACTCCTTGCTATGGAAGGTCCTCTCTAATATTGTCCTAGGCCTTTCTGAAAAAAGAATGTTCATTCTTTCTGCTGAGCAGATCCTCCAAAAAATCAAGATTCCTTTGTAGACAGCCCTTCTTTAACTAATGGTTTTACTTTTCTTACTGACTTATGTCTTATGCTGAAAGTCTTCTGACTCGTGAATAGATTGCTTTTTATTCTTTCAGTTTGCTGCACTATAAGCAGTTATTAAAATGACCTATAATACAGAACTGGATGAGGAGTACATCAGTGGCGCTCCAAACAAGATCCGCAGGCTGACTGACAGATAATGAACTATAGATTTTCCATGTAGCTGTTGGTAGTCCTAGAAAGGACCAAGCTGTAACATGGTAAGCATGCATCTAGTGAAATGCTGTAGAACAGAATAGCCGCTTCCTTCGGGCACTCCCAGAAACTGACTCCAGAAGGTGTACTTGCGTTCTGCACATAACAAATGACCATCACCGTACTTTTAAAAAGCCCAAACACAAGAAGACTATCTTCTGGTTTAAAAATATTTATTTAAAAGGAGATCTATACCCAGATGGCCAGGAAAAAAAACCTAAAAATTCCTCAGTTCCCTCCCACCCCCTTCAAAATCATTCTCTGCAATTTACCTTTCCCTTAAGTTTCAGCTTCAATGCTATATAAAAAAAAAAAACCAAACCTGAACTTGCATTTCCTTTTTCTATGCTGTTAGACCTGAGGAAATTAAGTTCCTTTCACTGAAAAGTTGCATGGGATGTGAGAAGAAACCGCAATAAAATGTATTCACAATATACAAGTATAAAAATATCTTGCTTATGATTCAGTATTATAATTTAATAACTTTTTGTCGTTTCATAGGTATCTGGGAAAGGTACAGACACGTGTCCTGATCCTGTTACAAGAGGTAGAATGCCAGCATTTGGTACAACATTCCAGGAAAGAGTCAAAGTGATGTTCCTGTTTCCCCTGCAAAAGCAACAAAGACTATTAGCACAAATACTCAACCAATTTAATTAATAGTCACTACAAATACATTAGGATTGTTTTCCTGGTCCAGAAACAATAAGTTTTTTAATTTTATGTAGTTACTTCATGACGTAATACCTACTTTTTTATTTTTTTAACTCCTTTGTAGTTGAATGCATCACAGAAACAATACTACAGACAAGAATACTGAAAGCAGAAATTCAGAAGATGCAACAGGCTGACAGATCATCAGACAGAATATAGGTACCTTACCACACCAATAAACAAACATATGAAATGAAAAGTATGCAAGTAAATCAAGATACCATGTGTAAGATTAATAAAAAAAGTATTTACTTACTTGAGACCATTTCCATCATCAAAGAAAAAGTACTTTGACTTCATGTGTTTTAGAGACAGCCTTGGGTTATCTCCTCTCAACATGATCTTGTCCCAAAGGACCACCTGATTTAGAGCCTAAAAACACAATTGTAATTAAGTCAGTAAGATACCTTACACAACCACAATCTGATACTGCAATTTCATAGCATTATTAATCTAAAACCCCTGAAGTACATGCTTGCAATCCATAACTAATTTAACATAATAAATGCTTTACAGAGAGGGAATCTAGCACTAGTGCACAGAGAAGTGTGGCACAGAATAAATGGAAACAAGAAGGGATGGCTTAATAAAACACAGGAAAGCCATTTAAAAAAGTCATAAGCTCTGGAAGACTTAAAAAGCATGAGTTTTCCTTCAGAATTGCAAAGGTAAATCGCTTTTAAAGCAGTATTTAGACTTTGTTTCAAATAAGGGCCATAAACTGACCTATCATGACTCTGTCTAGGTACTTAACATGTTTCCACTTTTAATGGAAGAAATCTCAACTTTAATAGCAAGCATAGCTTCAAAAATGTTATGAATAATTGAGAGAGGTCCCAAATTCTTAACTTTATGAATGAAACTTTATATTGTTCTTTTAAGTAAGTGCTAAACAGTCTGGTTTAGTACTTTATAGAACAACATAGAAAAATATTTCTCAATATTGGTGAGAACTAGTGATTTATGTGAAAAAACCCTAAAATATGAAACAAAACTATAATGTCTCAGAACTACTAAAAACCATTCTAATTAAAACACAATATCCGTAAGTTTCAATAATATTAGGTACTTTAAAAAAAAAAAAGAGAAAAAAGTAGGGAGTTTTGTGCAGCAAGCTAAGAAAACTCCTAAGCTTTCACTACATTCTTGCAACATGACCACAGTAGCTTTAACTAGAATTCAATTCAATTCAAAACTATGGCACTGTGGCATTTCATTAATTTTTCCACAGGCTGTACCAACTAGCTCCTATCAGAGCAGTGAAAAGAGTGTTCAGTCACCCAAAGTGAAGTACTAGTAGCAACTTTAAGGATGAAGCAAAGCCAATTATTTTGAGAAGTATAACAAGGTAACGTACATTAATTACAGGGCTATGGCAACTGGTACAGGCAAACACTTGTGTGATCTATGAGCAAAAGACCCACACCAGACCAGACCAAAAGCCACCATATTTTGTTTCTAACTGCAGCCTATCTGAAAAATGTTAGGAAAAAGTAATGGACAGAGAAAGTAAGTGAAAAAACTCATTTACAGTACACTACTGCAAGTGCATTGCAACACAAAGAATGTGTAACTTTTCTCCCATTCTACTGGGCACATACCAAGTTAGGTTTCATGAAGAACTTCCTACCCTTCAGTTCAACTGCCAAGAAAATAACAATCATGAAGGCCAGTAAAAACAGCCCAAGCTAGTAGGAAATGCTGGTGCCTTAACTCTTCCCAGCAGAACTACAAAAAGTTTAAAAATAACTGCAGTACTAAAATGGGTAATTGCCTCAACCTTTTTTTTGATACTTACGTTGTTTTTTGTTGAATATTCTGCAGACAAATACAGAAACAATTGTTTAACATTCCAGTCAAATATACTCTGCAGATGTATGCGAGTTAAGAAAAATACCATACTGTACTTACATAACCTAGTTTTACTTTTACTAGATCTAAATAGACTACGATAATTACAGTGAATTCTTACCTTTCAATATAGCTTCTATCTTATTCATAAATCAGAGCACTTCCACACATTTTAATTTTATTAAAATGACCAATTTTTAGGGTTTTTTTATGGTTTGTTTTGTTTTGTTTTTTTTTTTTTTTTTTTTTTTTTTTTTTTTTTTTTTTTTGTTTAACTATTTTAGAAATCAAACAAATACCTCTTCTCCAATAAGTTAAGAGCTCTATACTTGACACTGCAAGGTAGTACCGAGAATCCTCAGTTAGACAACCCATTATAAAACCCTGAACATAAAAGGCACAACAGAATTCTTCAGTACATATCCTCAAGGCAATTATTTATTCTACTAGAGAACCCCAGTCTTCAACCGTGGATCAAAATACAGAACATTAAACAATATAAAAATAAACAATACAAAACTGGTTGAGAGTATTCAAAGAACCTCTAATACCCACATTAGAGGAATTAGAGGCTGGGAAGTATTTCATATTGGAAGGGACATCAGAAATTAGCAAATTTGATTACCTACTGACAACAAAGAAAGCTCATTAGACTGGGATGAAACTCTGCTCACGTATTTGATCAACAGTAAAGAATTGATGACTGACATTTGAGACTGTCACTATATAATGTTGGGATTCTAGATAGTTGTCTGTTTATTTAACAACAGAACGCACCATGTGCAACTGCTAAGGAAAAGATCTTTTAACTCACTATAAAGACTATTTCCTGGTCCTCTTTTGTACTTTATTTGCCATTACCTCAAAGAATAGATTCCCTAATCAGCCTCAAAATCTTCTTCCACTCCCTCATCACATGATAGAATCATGTTTTTAAGCTACTAATTCAAAAGGCAAGAAAGAAAATAATCAATTATTTAACTGTTGTCACTGCAAGAATAGGTAAAGCTATTTTACTTGAGCATTTTTTGTCATCTAGGTCAAAATAATAAACAACATTCTAAAGACGTCATTCATAGGACTTCTTATCACTTGTAAAAGTTAGCAATGGATTAAGTAAGCTTAAAGGAACTTGTGAAAATGTATCCTCCTCTTTCCTTTGCCCAGTTTCTTTTTCTAACTGCCATTTTATTTCATTTTTCCCCAGGACTAATAACTTGTTTCCAGTACTTAAGAGAGCCCATCCACCTGTATTTCTTTAAAAACTCTGGCCAAAAGAACCTACCAGATATTTGCATTTTACAGCTCTAAACATGGCAAGGTTTATTTATGCCAGGCATGAAAGATTGTCTAAGACAGAGTCTTTATTAAAAAAAATAATTACTACTACTATTAGAAGTCATTAAAACATGGAAATTTTATGCCCACATATTGCAGACTAATTCTTGTATGAGAAGATTTCTTTCAGAGGTCGTGTCCTGCCTTGCTTTGCTTCCCCCTATATACACTGCATACAGATCTATGCATCTATTGTAGAATTTCACTCTCTGATTTCAATATGTATAAGTATTTCAGAGGTAAAACTCAGATTTAGGAGCTTACCTCTCCTGCTTCCATCTGATAAAAAAAATAATCCTCTTACTCCTGTGAAGACAGACCTGCAAAAATCTGATTAGCCTGTTTATCCAGCATTCATATCAACCTTGTATTTGTGTGGTTTGCTTACAGAACATAGTGTTCTTCAAAATGAAAAATGAATCACAGAGGTAATCAATGTCTTGCTTAACAGTGACAAAAAACAGCAGACAGGGAAAAATTCCAGGAATCTCAGTCCAGCTGCAAAGCAAGGCTTAGTGTAATCACCTGATGTAAAGCATGCTGCCTCATATTTGGTACTGACTTCTGCAGAAAAACACAGAATTTTTTCAAGAGGCTAAATCCTAAGGATAATTCCCTTCTAATGTGTAAAAACCTACACAACACAAACAAACAGAAAATCTTCAAACATACCACAACACAATCCTCTTTCCCCAATAAAATCCAGACTAAGAGGGAAGCAAAGAAATATTAAAGACCAACTGCAAAACTGTAACAGCAACTGAAAAGAGGCCAAAAGTGATTGGGAAGCAAACCATACGCTTCCCACTGAATTTCCTACTATTCAATGCTAATGATTATAGTTTAGTATCTACAGGACTACAATGTCTATTTTTAAAAGAAGACAGGTACTTCTATGCAACTATTACATGGCTAGAACTCTGAAAGCCTCACATCAAAGTAAGTTTGAAAGGTGCACCAGAGTTTTCAGATTTGGCATGACAATGAGGATAGCATGCTATACACATCCTATCAATTCACTCCTCAAACGACCAATACAAACTTAACAATAATACTGTCCAGATGTTAAACTGCACTCCCCATTATTAGATACAGTGCCCTTCAGTATTTTAAAAGCAGTCATTCAAAAGAAGAAACAACTTGTTGTCTACTGGAAACTGAACAGCTACTCTAAGTTCTATTTTGCTGCCAAAGTTAGGTAAAACACTACTTTTTGCTTCTTTAAATTTTCATTTTAAGACCAACTGCTAGTTTTCCCCAAGTCCTGAATATCTGACAATTATAAGGCAACAAAAATAGACCTCAAAGTGTTCTTATTTCAAAAAGTTGGCAAACCATTTTTTCCTTTAAGGATATCTGCAGTAATATCAAATGTGACGAATCCCAGATCACTCCTTTCTCTAGGTCCAGTGAAATCTNCATTGTCTTTTACACATTACATAAATTATGGTTCTTATATTTCCTTCATCCATTTTCTGTATTTTGGTTTCAATATTTTGGTTGAAATATAATCAACATTACAAACTAACACCTACCTTCCAGAAATTACAGTGCCCCAGTTTTGAATGACAGGCCTTGCCACCACAGTGATCTAAGAGATACAAGTATCCTATAGACCTCTTCCTGCTAGCAAAAAACCTGTACCTATCTGTAACTAAACTGAACTACAATTCATTTCAGTAAAATGTGTTATTCAACACCAAATATATAAATCTGATTTAAACACTGTCTGCATAGCTGTCTGCTGGCAACCATTTAAAATATTACTCAGCTTTCAATGAAAAAAATTGCCTCTAGGGCCCAGACTTGTACAAGACCATTCCTATAAGCGTTTAAATGTGTAGTTTACACAAGTTTCAAGATTTATTCCTGTAATGTATTTAAATAGCAACATATAAGAAAATTCTTATTTTCCTCTACATTATGGAAAATAGTGTAATTTTGGAAGGCTTTATTAAAAATCCACATTTGGAACAATATCCGACATTGACACACTAAATCACAACAGAAAAAGAAACTGGAAAATACAAGACACATGGGAGGTATTTCCATGTATTGACAAAGCTTTTCAATTTAAATATAATTATATAATATAAATACAATAAAATATAATTTCATTAAAACTAAGTGTAGTAATCTTAAAGAAAACAAAACATTCACCAGTAGATAAAACACTTTTGCAGAAATTAGTTAATAAAAACACCACCAAAACTTTCCGATTCAAGCCTTGCTATGAATTTCCATCCCCTTGCGAAAAAACCCAGCACGTTTTTAAGTAGTAAACCTTATCAAGCACTTCACTTCTTAATCACTGTCAATCTGGTGGAGTAGCAGGCCTTAAGCCTGGGGTCTGCAGAAGACAAGCAACTAAGGTGTAACATCTCTCAGCAACACCAGATCTGAGCATAACAAACGGGACTAGTAATTCAAATTTCATCCAAATTAGGCATTACTATGCTACTTCGTATATACTGAGCTCCCTGTAACATTCAAAACTATGATTTTATGGCAGTTTCATGCTGTTTGCAATCCTCACTCTCGGGTTTCTTTTCCTGTGATACTGAACCAGTCTGAAAGGTGATGAAAATCCCCACTCCCTAGCTGCATTCATCTCCCCTCTCAAATCCTAGTGCTTGCCATCCATTGGTGCTACTTACCTTGGGGTGGCTCCAAAGTTCCATAGAAACATCACACACTCACTGAATAGCCTGGGTTGGAAGGGACATATAAGACCACCTAATTCCAACCTCCCTGCAATGGACAGTGATACCTTTCACTATACCAGGCTGCCCAGAGCTCCATCCAACCTAACCTTAAGCAATTCCAGGGATGGGCTGCTTTAGCTCACTAATATTTTCGAAACCAACCAGAGAAACAAAGAGTAGTTGAGTTAAAGCAGCTCAGTGGAGTGCCCTGCGAGCCCGATTCCCCCGTGGAGCGCATACTATGTGGCCAGAAATGGGAGCAAAGACCTCCACTCTCCGGCGGCACTAAATGCTGCTGAAGTGCTGGTGAAACCATTGCCTTCAACATCACACATACTTAACGTGGCGGAAGTTTTCTGCGACACAGTTTCCCTTCCGAGAAAATAAACCCCAAACCACCAAAATTGGGAAAAAAAGCTGCCGCAGCACAAGTTCACTTTGTGGTGTTACGTGCCCTACAGCTTGTGCATCTCACAGAAGAGAAGCCACTCCCGTCACAGCCAAGATAAGATTACAGAAACGGACAGAATCGAGAAACCTGAGGGGACTGCAGCTTGGAAGTAAAGGGCACTAGGCTGGGACAGAGGACCCAGGCCGGGGCTCGCCGCTGCCTCCGCTCCAGGGGCGAGCCGGGCCCCGCCCGGTGCTCGGTCGTGGTGCTCCCCCATTGGGCGGGCGGCACCTCCGGAGGCCGCGCCCCGGGGCCGCACCGAGCTGCCCCCGCCGGCCCAGAGCGCCCCCCA
>VXAU01002369.1:280483-327406 GCA_013399695.1 Formicarius rufipectus | reverse complement strand
ACTCGAGAGGCCACGCCCCCGTTCGCCCGGGCCGCGCAGGCGCAGGTGTCGCCCGCGCCCTCTTCCGCCCGGCGTTGGGCGGGGCCGCGGCCTGGCCTGGCCTGGCCTGGCCCGGCCCGGCCCGGCATGGTATGGCGTGGCGTGGTGGGGTCGGGTCGGGTCGGGTCGCGGTGGGGGCGCGGTTGGCAGAGCCGGCCCTGCCGGCTGCCCCCTGCGCACCGCGGGGCCGGGCCTCCTCTGCCACGGCTCGGAACCGGCAGTCCGCAGAGAGAAAGGCTTTGTGGCTTTGTGCCTTTCGTAGTGGTCGTACGTCGCTCCTGCGCCCGTCTGGTGTAGGGAACAGAAAACCACCTGAAGGCGGGACGTGCCGGCACGGTTGCGTCTCGTTTAGCTGTGGGTGGTTTATTTTGCCTTTGTGCGCGCCCTGTCTGTCCTGCGTGGCCGTGGGAAGTCCCCGGTGTGGCGTGTCCCCTGGGGAAGCCGCCTGGGGCTCTCTCCATCGATACCAGCAGTGTTCAGGTTCTTGTCCTATTGCCTTCGTAACTGAGAAAAGTGAAGGGTTGTTGCGTTCTGGGTCGTTTTCTTTTCTGAGCTAGCTCCTTACTACCTGCTGTGTTTGCTATTCATTCGTTCTTAGTGGCAGGTTGGTGTTTGTTGCTCCGGCGGATTTTTTCGTTTGTATAATAAAACGTAAATAACATTTGAGGTGTAGGCTTGTTTTTTGTCTGTATCTGGCTTTCACTGGTACTGAGATTTGCCATTCCCTACTTTGTGTCCTATATAATGTTCCTATTAGTTTCCACTTTGTTACATTTTCACTGTTCTCTAGAAACCTCATTTAGTAGCTGAGCATGGAATACTATTCCAGATGGCTCAGTGATCCCACATTGCAGGACAAGACAGTCTTTGACATTACACTTCTGATTTGGTTGAAGTTCCACCTCAAATTGGTACTGGCAAAGATTAATTTATTTGTAGGTCATTTCTAACTCCTGTCCAATCCCCCTACTTGGTGTCCGTTCTTGCTTCCTGAGCCTGCAACATCATGAGAATCACAGGAAGTGAGAGCTTCTTCAAAGGTTTGGATTGGGGTTCTTTTTGTGTTCCCACCCCTTACATTCCCCTGTATGAAGTATTCCAGGCCTGATTAACCCAGATTTTCAGTGCTGACAACAGGTGTCAGCAGTGGTTTAGTTATATTTAATTTCCTCTTCTCAGCCCTAAAATTTCAGTGTTGCAAATACTGGGAGCAGGAACAGGAGCTCAGATGCAGGGGTCCCAAAGGGTGGAAGGCCTCATGGTGACTGAAGGGGTAGGAAGAAGAAGGTGGGGACTGTCAGGCCATTCTGAAATTTGTATGCTCTGTAATGATTCTGCTGTTTCTTTTCTTCCCTATAGCTGAGAGGTCTGTGATTCAGGAAAGAAAAGTCAGATAATAGAAAATGAAAAAGATCATACGCTTTTTGTTTCCACCCAGACTGTGTGCCTGTAACACATCTGTTTAGCACAATTAGTCAGTGTAGGATGTTAAGGTACCTATGGGGACATTCCTTGCTGTTGGGACCCCGTGTTCCACTGTGCAGTTGATTTCTATGTCTCTGCAATTGCCACACTGAAATCAGTCTCAGGTCTGAAGAAGGTAGGCTCCTTAGCAATATTCTGATGGCAACCTTTTTGCTGGTTTGTGCATTTGGTATTTTTTCACCTTCCAGATACACTGGAAGAGTTTCAGCAGCACAGAGAATTTCTTGTGTACAGCATTTTGTTGGCTTGCTATTATTTTACGCTACTCCAAACGTTAATTATTGTGATGATTTATAGTCTGGAACATATTCTTACTGAAACCGTAGGTAACTCTTACTAAAGAGTGGGTATTTTTCTCACAAATATATGAAGACTTAGAAGCATCAAGGAAGCTTTTACTGCAAACAGGAGAACCTCAAAGATTTCCAAAGTTGTAAAATGTCTCATATAATCAAAAAGTTATTTCAAATGGGAACATTTTTTTTTCTTGTATCTACAAATAAAATGCTTCATTGCCTTTGTTCTTGATTTTAATTCTTATTGTTGCTATTTAAAGTTTTTAATTTTAAACAACTGTCCATTTAATTAAAAAAAATAGCTGTTGGGGAGAATTTAAGTAACTAAGGAAGAACTTACAGGAGTCAAGTAGTGAAATTTCCCAAGCAGTAGTCAAGTACCTGAAGAAGAGCAGAATCCAAAGGTTTAGCCAAACTTCTTGTTCTTAAGGCAATGAATAAATATGGCTGTTGCTTGTGTAGGTTTGGATTTATTTTAGTAGAACCATTAAATAAATGTCACTTAAAAGGACAGTATGTGTGACAAGACAGATGGTGTTGTTTATTCAAAGACTGATCTGTTACTGTTTCAGAATAAAGAAACATACAGCTTTTTAATGACTGAAATTTTGCAAAAGAAAAATAGGAGAAAAATTTTGAAACAAACCAGTTGTGAAGGAAGAAGGAAGATAATTATTCACAGTAACACTTTGCTTGTCCATTCCAGATTGTTCTGTGAAAAATATAAAATCTGCTATTTTGTAAGAAGAGTGACAAGGTAATGTTGAAAGTTACTGTCAGCTAAATAAGTTGTGTTACTCTGAATGGATCAAATACTATAACTATGAGAACAAATGTATAGAATCTTGGGGAGGCACAAAGGTTTGGGAGACTGTTTCCAAGGTGCAGTGGCAAAAGGTATACATTACAGCCTCGCAGTGTACTTGTGCCAGACCAGAAGGGAACCTAAGGCACAGCAGTGCTCAGTCTGGTTCTTCAAGAAATTTCATATTTTTAATTGCAAACTTACTGAACAAAATCCAGAGATAGGGTTGGGAGCAGGTCTGAAACATAGAATTCTTTCTTCTTCTGTCCTTCCCCAGAATTATCCTACTTTGGAATTTTTTATGCACTCTTTGATCTGTTAAACATATGTTCTTTTTTTATAGTGTTGGCACTTCAACAGGATTGATGCCTGTCAGCAGCTGATGATTAGTAGTTTTCCAAGGGAGAGCAGCTTGCACTCTTTGGTAGATATGTTTCTGTTCACATCTTCAAGTTACCCAGTGATTCCTTTAATCATCTGTAAACAAAATGGCTAGTGTTGACACTGACCATCAACAGAGATTACTGTGAGTCCTTTGTTTTCCCACTGAAGTCATATTGGTTCTAACATGGTACACATAGATGGGAGTTTCCAGGTGGCTGACAGTTCAAGTTGTATGGTTTGTGAATTTCAAGGGAAGGGGAGCTGTTAACTGCAACCCAGGTAGCAGCACCTTTGGTCTTCTTGGGACTTAAGTCTCTGACTAATTTTACAGGTGAGCATTTAGGTACTTGGGGTGTCTTTGGCACCTAGATAGTTAGATGAGGACTGTATAGATTACTTCCTTGATCTAGGGATACTTGTATACTTCCTGGTTTTTTACCATAAATGTCTTAACTACTTTCTTGAATTTGTCTTTATTAATTATTGAAATGCTAATTCTTTAATAGACAGTAGCTACACAGAGCTTCTCAGGAAGCTCTAGGTAGGAAGATGAAGTTAAAATAAAGGTGGCCACAAGCAGCTTGGGAAATCTGTATCTTGTAACAGCCCCCTTTCAGTTAGCACCATTTCTGAATGGGGCATTTATACAGCTGGTGTGAGAGGGCTGTGGCTAAGAGAAGTAGGCTTTTTAACCACATCGAAGGGGTTTTGTTTCTAACCTTCTTCTCACCTCCATTTTTATTTTGTTTTGGATCCACAAAATATGGAGAACAAAAAAGTAAGAAAAGTAAGCAATTTTCACTTGCCTTTATAGTATTATTATGAATCCTTCAGCAAGAAAATCTCCAGGCAAATTTCTGATTTCAGAACAAACTTGGTATTTTAGAACAGTCTCATGTTGTGGTATGATATATGGCAAAATAAAAGCTGCACTGGAGAGACAACCAAATATTCTTGGCTCCAAAGTTGGTATGTTTTGGAGCCTGACACAGTTTTTTGGCTTCTGGGAGGTTTGCCTATTCCCTGGCATACAAAGCTGTGTTGATTAAGTCAGTCATACATTACTAATTCAGCCTAACCTTTCACACTTCGCTGTCATTTGTATTCTGTGGCAAGAAGCCTGTGTCCTACTGATCCACCTCACCCTGGTTTTACCTCACTCACTCAGCCAGGTATGAGTTCTTCATCACAAAGTATTTTTATGTCTCTTGTAAAGGACTGAGCAGAAGCTGTCATGCCTCAGCTTGAGGAAAAGGATGCTTTACTAGCTCTGTCATGATGATACCATTTAGCTGATACCAGTTTTAGTGGATGGACAAACCTTTCTGTTACGAACACCAGTCATGGGAGTCAGCATATAGTGACATAATCATGCAGAATAAAATTTTGACTCTCATCCTTACCTAGTCATGATACGGACTGTGTAATTTCCTTTCATTAATAACATTCTTAAGCACCGAAATATACTTTATACAGAAAGGAGACAAACCACTCAGACTAGAATAAAACCCGGGAAAGGTTGAAGAAAGTGGATATAAAGTTAAACAGATGATTTCACTAGTTTTAGAAATAAAAATAATTTTTTGAAGAAAAAAGGTTAAACTAAAGGGTTAAAGAAAAATTTAGACACCCTATAATGTAGAATAAAATAAACAATTTTGAAAGGAATTCATATCGATGGCAGAATATTCACAACTCAGTTATTTTTTTGAGCAAACTTTTCACTTTAAAATAATTGACAATTTTCTCATCTTGATGACATAATTTAACAGTGTTACACATGAATAAATAAAGCATTACTATGGATCCAAAGTAGTTTCCTAAGACCAGGTAGTATCAGTTCAAACGGCTGAAGAGGTCTATGTTTCAAAGTGGCAGAGAGATATTAGTTACAGGTGCAGATCTGGTCTTTTGAAAACTCATTTAAGCAGAAAATTTCTCTCATGTTAATTTCTCATGTACCAACTGTCTATGTGATGAAAACCAAATCTGCACATCATGGGGTCTTCTGGGATTTGAATGCAGATTTATTTATATACGTATTTATTTAGAGACATCTATTTAATAAGAACCTGTGGCGTTTTTGCAGTTCATTAAAGATTAACTGTAAAAATTGCAAAAATACCAGGTTCAGTTACCTGAGTTTAGATTACAAGGTGAATGGCAAAGTTAGTTCTGTCAAGCTAGTGGAAATACTGAAAGCACAGCTCCTGTGGTATCATAGTCCTAAGGAAGAGGTGGAGTTAGCTGAAGAGGGAATCTGTGTTCTGGAGACATGTCGTTGACAATGAAAGAAACTGTTTAGACCCAGGAAATGAACTATATAAAGGGAAAGAGAGAGCAAATGAGAAGACACTTCCATGTTTCACTGATACAGCTGTATGAGTACGTACGCTCATCAAAAGTTACCTCTAAGTATCCTTAGGATGAGGCAGCATCTACATACATTTCGATGTTACCCTCCCCTCATAGTTTCCTATGAGTTTTTCCAGGGGGTTGTTTCCTCTGTAGCAGAAGGGATTATAGGGGGTGTGAGGGTTTGTTTTTTTTTCTCAGTATAAAGTCCAGCAGGTTTGTTTAAACTCATCAGCAATTTAAATTGCCAGATGTTGAACTGAAGAGGGTACCTATATGCATTTCTTCCTCTTGATTTCCAGTAAAGGAGAGAGCGGGGCAGGAACCTTTACTGAGGAATGGAATGGGCAGCTGGAGGTGGTAACTTTTTTAACTCCTGGGGGGGGAAAGTTTTGCTAGAGTTTATCTGTCACCAGTCTGTGTGTGCCTGCTGTCTGACACGTTTCTGGGTTTAGTAATGTCTCTGAGTACACACATGACTTATTTTGGAATCGTCTGTAATACTCTTAATAGTTGAGTTATGTTAGGTATCCAAAGAGGACTGCAACAAATATTGTAGGACAAAGTCCCCATGTTTCTAGCAGAACTCAGATTGAATTGTCTTGTAAGCAGATTGGTTATGATGCCTAAAGGTTTGGTGTGTATTTTGCAGATCTTTGGAATTTTAGAATTAAAGACTTTCTTGCGCACATATTAAGTGGTGTTAGAAGTTACTAATTTTCTCACATAAGCTTTCTGAAGTGCATGCTGTTTTGCAAGATAACTTGAAGATAAAACAAGAGAAGAGCCCAGAACCCTTGCAGCTGTTCCAGGAGGACAAAGCTTAGGACCCTTGTGGGTGGGGGATCAAGGAAAATGGGAATCATGGTTGGTTATAGATATCTTACATGTTAATTATTGGAAGATTATAGACACTGTAACATTGCTGGGAGCAGGCTCGCACATGAAGGCCTTACGGTGGTGTGCACCTCCATGGAAGCTCTCAATAAAGTTATTTATCTGTCTTTCTCCATTAATGTTCCTCTGAGCGCTTGTTTTCCGGGAGTTTAGACATCACTTATACTGGCTTCTCTTCTGTGTAGAGCTTTACTGTCTGATTAGTTGGCTAAGCAGTCCAAGCCTGTTTTTAAGTTAATATGGCTGATAGTAGGGATTGTTTGATAATGGATTTGTAGTTGAAGGGGCATCTATCACTAATAAGAGCAGCAGCTATCCAGTGGGTGTATAACAAAGTGATAAAGATTTAAGATTTCTATATAGTTTGTCCAAGAACTGAGAAACTTAGAAAACTGGAATTTCATATTTGCTTAAATATCTGAATTACATTTTATGCTTTTAAATATATGTCATATAGAGAATGTCTGTTATGTGAAGAGATACTGATTGATATTTAATCTTTGGCCAGTAATTTCGTGGAAATACAGATATACAAGTCTGTGTAGTAAAACTATTTTCTAGGGAAGGGGTAGTATTTTCAACACAATGCAAAACATTTCAATTAAATGAATTGAAATTTAGTAAGAAAGGATTCATACCAGAATAACTTTATTTATATAGAACTTAAACTATATCAAAGCTCTGATTTTAATACAGTACAGGGAAGAACAACTACCATAGCCACCCAAAGCCGTAAATCTGAACTTTTTGGAGCAGTTTGAGAACTGATGGAAATAATGGGCTACACCAAAACGCATAGAGAAACTGTATATGGAGAAAGACTTGTGTAACATAATTTGTTGTACTTTGTAGAAAAGCTATTGTTTCATAGTCTTATGAAAGAACAAAAATGGTGTCTAAATACAGAGCTGTTTAGTAGACAGAACAGCTGTTTAGCTGTTTTGTTTGGGTATCAAAAGTCAGAGCATGATTACTAAGAGGAGAAGGCTGACATGTTTTAAGACACTGATTTCTTCCTGTTATGCCACTGAAGATGTCTGTGCATTGCATTTTGAAACAGACTTTTAAAGTCTTTGGCTGGGTGATCAGGAAACTAGCATGAAGTATAAGAACTGCAGAAGTCTGAATGAAATGGCTATCAGTTATAACTTCATGCTGCATGGTTGGATATGGCATTCAGGAAGGAAAGCTATAAAAAGGAGATGTAGACCTTTTGTTTGTTTCGTTTACAGCATTGTGTTTGCTTCAGTTGACAACACAATGCTCAGATTTTGTGGCTTTGTTATGATGCTCAAGTAAGTCTGTGGAATGCCTAAGGATAGCAATGGGGTGCAGTAAAAAGAGTTCTGATGTGAGCCAAGTTTGGTCTTTTCTGGACCAAAGTTTGTGTTCTCTCACTTTTTGTCTTTTCATTCCCCCAAAACAGTAGCACAAAGTCTGTACTTTGGCCACCTCTTCTCTTCATATTTTATTCAAAGTAGAATTTGGGTTGTGCTAGCAGGCTTGAGTTCCTGTTTAAAAAGGACTCAGCAATTGTTTGATGTCTTTCCATTATTCCAGCTTCTAAATTTCTTGTAGCTGTTGGGTAAATATTTTTTTTTTCCTGTGTCTAAGCATAAATGCATAATATCCTTAACTTATGAATGAGCACATAATTGTTGAAAGGAATGTTAAATAGTTTTAAAAGATTTTCTTTTTTTATGGTATGTCTGCTCTCTTTTGTCTTAGCTTCAATGTTAAGGTAACATTTTACCTAACAAGGAAATACATTTTAAAATAAGTCTTCTGAGTCTAGATTTACTCAGTTCAAATGCTTTGTATAAAAAATAGGATTAAAAAATGCTTAACATAGATTAAGGAGTAAATGACATAAGCAACATTCAGTAATTTTAGATGAGTCAGGTAAAATTTTGAGGATTAGCATCTATACACCTATTAAAATACAAGTCAGCTGATCTCTAAGCAGGTGATTTTTCATGCCGAATTAGACATTTCCTTTTTAGTTGCTCATGCTTCTCATCATTTTTGAGTCCTTCATCTGGCATTGTGTGCTTACACCAGAATTTTAGTGCTAGAACTTGACTTCTTACTGATTTTATTTTAAACTCATTCTGTCTTGAGGGCCTTGCTTTAAAAGTTTCTTGTGGTTTATCTATAATGTATACAATAATAAATTCTTCAAAGCACCAAAGAGTTCCTGTTCCTCTGCCTGGTGTCTTAATAATATTTTCTCATGCTTGTTATTAGACAGAAGTTTCAGAACCAGGACAACTATCAACTTATGTATATTTTGCCAAATCTCTTATATGTGGAGAAAGACATGCAGGTGAAGTGTCATGCAAATAATTCCTTATACTGTATTGCATATCTCAACTTTAGAAAAAACATTTTCACTTGCAGACATTTAGCTGCATCTCCAAAATACTGAAGAAAACTATTAAGACTAATGGAATTGGTGCTGGGAATACAATTCCTCTTCTATAGCCTATATTATCTGATTTAAAAATATTACTTAAAAAAATTTAATTAGGATTATGTTTTCCAAAACTAAAAGCACGACATATTTATTTCTAAGGGTTTTACAATCTTTATTATTAAAAAAAAGATACTCTATCTGTTGTGTTATTTTTCTTGTGTGTCTTGCCTTACTGAAAGTTAAGCACACTGGTCTTCTAAAGGATAGAGGAAAAATTGCCAGACTAAAACAAAGAGTTTATGAATGTGGTTATGTAATTAATCATAGAAGATAGTACATACTTCTTTTTCTAAAAACTACTTTGCTAGATTGAGGATAAATTGTGCACTAGATTTTGGACAGTTTGAATTAGTGGCATTAGATGCCACTGCTGCATACTTTCTTTCTGCACTGGGCCACTCTACAGCAAGCCATTAAAGGGCAGGCTACTTTTTCTGAGCTCTGGAGTTTTAACTGAACCACTTTTATCATAGTTATAAATGGCAGTATTGTTATCTTGATTATAATATACATATATATTGTATATATGTATAAATTTGTATATATTACATATACATAAATTCCAGCAATTGAAGTTTTTGAAGTTGTTTTGAAATTAAAATAGTTCATTAACAGAATTGGGAAAACATGCCAAAGAAATTACTACATTGTTCTTGTTTTATTTGTCATGACATCTGTTTTACACAGACACAGTCCTTAGTGGCCCTTGTAGGGGCTCATAGACTTTAGCTGTTAAATGTGACAGTCTGACTACATCAACACAAAAATGAAAGCTTTATTCTAATTCCTCTTCATCAGTGAGTTACAATGCTATTCAGAAATGGCAGAAAAAAGCCATCTAATGTTTACATTACAGTATCTTTCAAGTTCCACTACGCAGGGATTTCAAAGTACAAGAAAGAACTATCTTAATACACAATTATGCATCTTTCTAAAACTAATACACTCCAACAAAACTATCTAACAACACACAGCTATAGCTAAATATTAACTAAAGATATGTTTTATGAAATTGGTGGATTCACACAGTTCTTATCTTTCTTAGCTTTATTGAGTTCTTCACATGTATCTTTCCTTGGAATATTAGCAGGCTTATCTCGGTTCACTGTTAGCCAAGGTCATTTTGCAAATTCCATCATTATCATTGAGGTCTCTGTCTTGGAAACTACTTCTGGCTTCTTAATCTGAAAACCTGCATGGGTTCCAAAATAGTTAATCGACAGAAATGGGAAAGCATGACAATGAAATTACTACATTGTTCTTGTTGTCTTTGCTAGGAATGTGCTAGTATGTCAAGTTAGGTGTATCTTTGTCTGTCATAGTATTACTATGTTCTTAAACAAAAATAAAAATCCAAATATTGTTTATCCGCAGTGTAGGTTGTTGCCTTTTTCCTGTGTGCTATGATAAAACACTAAATGCTAAAATTATTTACCTGCTTGCCTTTTGTAGACATTAAGTGAATGAACATTCAATATTTCATTTTATTTAGGTTAGCTATCTGGATTTTGTATTAAAACAAAAATTATTACATACCTAGTTAGTATTCTTTTCACCAGGATATCTGAGTGTTTTGCTAACAGCAATGAAGTCATCTTCAAAATAATGCACATTTTACAAATGAAGAATTGAGGCAAAGGAATTTCATTCCCAGAAGTGAAAACTATATGGGAAATGCCACTATTTTTTTCAAATTCTTTAATATTTTTTATAATGTGTATTTGTTACATTTGGCTGGTAAGTTTTAGTTTGGAAGCTCTCATTATTCTTCACTGCTGCAAGATCTGACTCCAATCTCTTCAGGTTGCTGTGCAATAGAAAATTTGGAACACTTACATCCCACTTTTTTACACTTCTTTATGGCCTGTCAGGCCCTTTATTTATTTACTGTGGTTCTGTTTTTGATTTCCATTACAGCAGCTGTAGCTTTCTGATCCTGGCTTTTCCAGTCTGCATGGGCTTGCTCTCAGCTATTTTGTGTTCAGGTCTCAGTATTCACATTGTCAGTTCTTCCAAAATGCCGTGTGGGCGTTAACATCTGAACAGTTGCTCAGTTTTCATGACTGGCTGCCTCACAGCATGGTTTGCCAGCAAGCTGTAATGGTAATTTCTGTAGCACTTTAGTAGCCTTAGATTAGAATAAACTTGGTTCTCCTGTGCAGTTGGGAGAGTTTCCAGTTAAGATGACACATAAGAGTTACAGAGCTCTAAAACAGAGCAAATATAAGAGTTAATTTTGCCAGCTTCTGGTAAGTATGTGTGAACTGAAATTGTAAAAACTCAGGATTTCTTTCATATTTATGTAGTTTATCACTGAGGAAGCAAATTTTTGAAAGGACAGAAGACAAGCTTTGATACAGAAATAACCCACCTGGTCAATTTTTATGTTGTTCCTAAAAACAGTTTTTATGAATCTGTGAGGTTATTTGAAACATCACTTACAAAATACTACATGCATACACAGCCTTATTTTTGAAGATTTTTAAAATTTATTTTTGTTGAATCTTTACAGCAAAATTCAATCTGAAGAAAGCCACCTAAAAACTGAGAAATTTATTTTCAGTGATCTACTTATTGTTATAAGAAACAGAAAACAGTATTGTAAGGGGAAGATGAACTCTGAACACTCATGTTAACTCCAGCTGTTATTTATAGTAATTACTATTTGGATTTTTGCCCCTACAAAGAAAGACTGTTTTTTTAGTTAACAAAACGTGGGAGAAGTCCAGATGAGAAAGAACGGGTACTAGGTGGCACAATAGGAAATCAGGAAAAAAAGGTCAGGTAAAATGCTGTACGGAAGAAAAAGGCTTTCCATAACACAATTGTGGTTTTTCCTTACTCTTCATGGTAAATTTGTAAAACAGGTACTTAAGATGGCTGGGGAATTCTGTGGACTGATCAAGAATAATAATACTAGTACAAATATGGAAAAAGTAAGACATTCCAATACTGGGTGTGCTAATAGGGAAAATACCATTTCTATTCATGATTGAAACGGAAATTGGCAGTGGTAGCTCAGAACATAATGCCTTTTATCCTTGTGGAAAACATGACACCTCAATTCAGTGTCAGATAACAATGTGCCAAATATAAACAAGGATTTTCATTTGGCATTTTAAGTACTCATTCCCGCTTCTAATAATGGTATGAGGAAAACAGTTCCTTTTCTGGCTGGACAAGAAAATTTCTATAAATGAAATTTAGTAAAAAAATTAATATATAAACTGCTTTTAATTGCCTTTTCTAGTTATGGTTGACTTTTACGTGGAATAATTTTTTTTCAAAGAAAAATATTGAATGCCTGTTTCTCTCAAGTAATCACAATTGAGTTAAAAAATCTTGATACTTATTTTCAAGTACATTGCCTTTTGTTACTGTTTTTATATAGGTTTTTTGAATGTAGTTTCCAGGAAATGCTATAGTACCTGAGTCTAATAACTTACTCATAGAGTTAGATGAAGGAGTGTCTTATTTTTCCACTTCTCTTTCAAAAATACAATTTTATATAATATCTGCTATGCTGTTTCTTGAAGTCAAGGGGATCTGTGGATTCAGTGACATTTGGATCCTTTGTTCCTGCTGGATAGTTGCCAACATTCTAAAATGGTTTTTACCAACTACCAAACGAGAATCCGGGGTAGAATAGAAAGGTTTAGTATTAAGATGAGTAGAGTTTTTTAAGCTATAATTCAAGATATTGTTTCTTTTATCTAAAAGGAAATAGAAAATTTTAGCAAATGACCCTTTCTTGTGCTGCCATGTGTCTTTATTTTAGGATTATAGTTCACTTAGGCATCTAGTTCTCTTCTGCAGCTACTCAGTTTGTATCATGTTGCAACTGAGCAATTTATTCAGCAATTACTCACACTAATGGAACTACTTGTCCATGACTACTGATGACTGAGAGTAATAATTTTATGGTATATAAGCAAATTAAGTCTTAAAAAATCTGAGGAATTTAGATTCCCCTCTCTGGCCAAGAAATAAAGCCTGTCATGTCATAGGTTTAAAATAATAAGATGCAGCACAATGAAATGTGTATCATAAGTATTAGAAATTTCCATGTTGTGTATTTACCATTGCATTTTAATGAATTTAATTTAGGTGGTCCATGGTCTTATGCATAAAAATATCTAGGTGTTTGATTCGTACCATCTCCTCTGGATACTGTTTTTTGTATAATGCTAAAATCTATGTACACTTCATACTTACATTCAGCCTGAGTAAAATAGTAAGAGACTGCCAAAGCTGGTATATATTAAATCTCTGATATTTGTTAATGTGTATTTCAAGTATTTACTGATGTGGTTCTTGTTTTGTAAGGAAAAAACTATTAGTGTGACATAACGTGGATGTATCACAAAAGAGCACATGCACTTAAGCATCAGGAGAACATAATTTAGCAAAAGATTACGTGAGTTACCTGGTTTAGTACATGAAATTGCAGGGTTTAATAATAATACTTTTGAAGGTGTATTTTAAACATGTATTAATAGGGTAAATAAATGAATTAGAAATGCAGAATTTGGAATGAAACAGACCTTTTAAGTAGAACAAGTACGTCCAGGATCTTGATTCCTGACGTCCCACTTGAATATCACCAGGCTAGGAGGAGCGGTAGTGAACTCAATACTATGTACAGTATAAATAATCGTCATATTTTGAGCAGCAAGCATCATGACCAGCTGATATTTTCTTTCCTCAGGAACAGTTGTTCCCAAGAGTGCATGGCTGGAGCCATATGATCTTATCAACACATTTGAGAGCCTGACCCAAACACTGAGAGAGATTTTGCTGCAGCAATGACTGTCATAGAAGAAAGTCGCCCTTTTGCGCAGCAGTTATCCAATGTCTACTTTACTATACTTTCACTTTTTTGTTTTAAACTTTTTGTGAAGATCAGCCTCGCTATACTTAGTCATTTCTACATTGTGAAAGGAAACCGTAAGGAAGCAGCAAGGATAGCTGCTGAATTTTATGGAGTTCCTCAAGGACAAGGTATATTTGTACTTACTATCTTATCACTGCTAGCCTCATTTATATTTAGTTTGGCAAATGACATATGTAAGAGGGGTTTTCTGTAGTTTTTGCTGTGTTTTGTAGAACAATTATCTGAAGGAGTGTTGTTAGATTATTTAAACTTTTTTATTATTATTGTTTTTTAAATTAATATTAAGTTCAGAGTAAAACTGAAGTATGTTTGGAATGTCCTCTCCAAACCAATGTCCTGTTTGGACAGAGGCCTATACTTAAGATGGCTGTATATAAATAAGATTGTCAAATACTTCCCAATCTAAGACTGTTTTCCCAATTGCTCCTATGTTTCCCAAGTTTACCATGTGTGGTTGAAATTTTTCATGCTTGGCATATGATTATTTTGCACCACTTTAGTGAAACTAATCCACATATTTCTGAGAATTATTTCATGATTAAGATTAAATTTTTTTACAGTAATTTATTTGAGAAGATACAGTCCTTCTTTACTTTGAACAAGTTAGTGTCTTAGCACATATCAGGAAGCCTAGTAACTCACTCTCAGGGTAAGGTTTTGATCATATGTATGGGAACCCTTCAGATTTTACTGGGTTGAAAGCTCTTATAAAAATTCCTTTTTCTGTGTGCTCAAGCAGAACTTCAGCAGCACTGGGCACTACTGTTGCCCCAAGCTCATTTGTAGTGAGCCAGTACCATTTTCATTCGATTCTTCTCCTGAGTCACAAAACACTCTCTCCTGAATTGTGGAATTGCAGTGTGTGACTGAGCCCTGGTTTTGCTAAGCTTGGCATCCCTGCTACCTTGTTCTTCTTTATTGTTGTTCCTTGTATCCTGGGATGACATCAACTTTAAGTTAGGCAATGGAACAGGAAGACTTATCTTGCCCCTTCCCACCTTCACTACTCATCCCTAGGTGTCATGTCTTGTCATGAAGAAACAGCCTGAATTAAATGTACAAGAGAAACTATAGAATTGAACCAGAGACACTTTCAAATCCAAAGATGTATTCAGTCTTTGATGTTGGGACTAAAAACATTTTGTGATCTGTATTAAAATTTGCAAACCAGGCAGAAAGGCTTAAATCCTAAAGCAGGAATTAGCTTACTTTGCAGATTACTTGAAATGGATTTATATCGTGTTTTCTGCACAAGCTCTGAAACTCAGGGTGTTTACATCTGAGTATGTTAACACCATTTGAACTATTACAAGTTTGTGTGTGAGTGTATGTACAAATATATGTCTGTGACAGGGGGTGTGTTTATGGAATATTCATTACAGTAAGATGGGAAGAACCCAGGCAGAAATATTTGCAGAGAATGGAGAAGACCCCATTTGAAATTGAGAATTTTTTCCAGAAACTGCTGGCTAGCTCTAAGGCAGCTCATTATGGGAATAATGACACAGAAGCTGAGTAAGGAAGGAAAAAGACTTGGGGAAAAGCTGGAGGGAAAGAAATAACATGCATCAAGTTGGAGAGTAAAAGGCTCTCTACAGTGGTACCTGTTGCCAAACCCAGGAGTCTGTAATCTGTTCATTTGTCAAATGTCTGATCTGCTATCCCTAAATAACGTGTTCTAGTAGCTGGCCCATGCAAAAGATCTGTCACACTTGCAGTTTACTGTTTTGGTAAGGTAGCAGAGGTTTATATTGATTTAAAGGCTCAAAATTACCAGAGTTTCTGGTTTTCTGGTTGGCTTATTAAAATAAAATAGTTAATGCAACTATTTTGTGCTTAAACTGTACTTTTTACAATTCAACACCAGTGTGGCTTCATTTTTCACTGCCCAGCTTACAGTGTTTGATTCTGGATTTGTAACAGTCCTAAGTTACATAGTCTGCTATTCATCCATTCGTTGGGATTAACAGGACCAATCCTTGCTCTTTGGGATGCAAATAAGTCTCCTCAAAACTACTATTTTACCTTTTATGTACTTTTGTTGTATGTTTTTAGCAGGAGCTATATTACTGTCTCAACTCACACCTTGTGGTATTTGGTTTGTTGGCATTTGTGAAATGCAGAGATACCTCAGTAGAGTTCATACAATACCATGTAACAAAATATCCTCATAAAAGTAATATTTAAATATTTAAATATGTACAAGTAACATGAAGCTACAGCTTGAAAAATTACGTGATAAATACTGAGTATCCTCCTAATTAGTGACTCTGTTCTGTGTTTTTACTTAAGCAGCAGAGAAGCCTTGACAGAAAAAAAACAAAACACCAAACCACCACCAAACCAGAAAATTAGCCTATCCTCTATCATTAGCTAATTAAAATTTTACAGCTTTTCAAGGAGTGATTCAAATTAGAGGAAATGTTACTTCTCATTTTCTAGTTTTAGCCTGATTACATATTCTCAAAATTCTGTTAGTGTTGGTGTTTTGAATTTGCTTGTAATAGTAAAAAAGTACTTTTTGCTACTATAATGGCTTGGTTAGGACAGAGTGCTATAATTTTGAAGACAAGAGCCTTTGAAAATAATGTGCTACTAGGCACAGGCATTACTTCATATTTGCTAAACTGAGCTCTTAAGTTAAAATGTGCCTTTCTTTTATGAAGCCTGTATTACTGAAGGTGTTTTAGGTACTGAGCAGTAGGTTTTGGTGGAATTCCTTTGATCAGACTCAAGGTGTATCGGTCATTTCAGGATTTGAGGCCCAGGGATCAGATATTTCATGGCTGATTTGCTTTCTTTTGAGGCTTGTTCTTTATTAAATACAAGGAAACATCTTCACCTGTGTCATCTGCCTACTCTAGTCTTGTTGCCTTGTATCAGTGGTGAAACAGGTCATACTTTGTTCCTTAATGTTTCAGGAATATTTTCTCTAGTTTTGACAATTAACAGTCTACAGTGAATCTGTCCTTTGGATCTCACGTGTATGTGAAAATCTGGTTAGTGTCACATTAATTAGAAATTACTATACTGTTTATGCAACATTGAAATAGAGGAACTAGATGAGGAACTAGTGTTCAGCATCAGCTAATACAAAAAAAAGTGCATACAAAAGCTCTACTAATTATAAGTAATTCGTTTATGGAAATGATGTCTGAGTAAAACTTTTCTTGTGTACAGCTGAAGGTTGCCTTCAGAAGTAAATTGGATTGCTCCAGAGTCAAATGAACATGAGTTGTCTGGCAGACGTTTGGCTAGCCTGTTTTTAAAATGCTCAGTAACAGTGATTTCTGCAGCATCCTTATGCAACCAGTTGCAGTTTTTACTGTTCTCATCACTGGAGTGCGTCCTACTTCTCCCAAGACCTACCTAGTTCTTTATTTCTGTAAACTAAATACATAAAATATGATTCTTTCTCTCCATGTGTGAGAAGTAATCAATTTAAAGACTATTGTCATGTCTCTTCCTACTTCTACTGTCTCTATCTTTTCTAGAATAAAGAAAGGATTTAACTGTGCTCTTAAGTCTTATTTTCTGAGTTACTGCAGTTGCTCTCTTCTGGACTTGTGGTAGTTCATATACAGTTCACAGACATCTTTATTGATGTCTAATTTCCCATGTTAAACAGACTGCTCCAGCTGAGGTTTCATTAGTGTAACCAGGGGAACTGTTCTTGTATAGAAGTGGAAAAATTATGTCATGTGCCATGATACCCTATGTAATACCTCCTGGAATGATGCTGCCCCCCCGCCAAGTAAAGTAGTATGGGTGGAATCTGTAGCCTATACACGATATGTTAAAGCAGAGTCACTGTACTGTGCATTTGCTTTTCCCTCTCTAAGTAGAATGCTTTGTACTGGCCTTCAGCTGACTTCATGCTCTCTTGGTGTCTTGACAATTTCTCCATTTTAGTAGTCTGTTTTGAATTGTTTCCCTCTGAGCAGTTGCAGCATCTATAGTTTAATGTCATCTACTGATTGGATAAAAATAAATACAGTATTCTATCATTCACAATATTAAAAACCTGAATAGCACCAATGCAGAAGAGAACTCTACAGTAATTTACATTTGCTTAAAGTGAATTAAAGACCCATGTCCTAGTAAACTATCAGAATTGAATGCTTTTTTTCAGTGAAGTCAGTGGTATTACTACCATAAAAAAATTAAATTAAAAAGGAACCATTCTATTATAAAGGTTCTACTTGCTGGTTTATTTTTAACTTTGGCACTAATTTTGTAAACACACACTCGTATGCACTTGCCCCGTTGATTTGAAAAGGACTGATTAGTTGTTTAGAATCAAGTGCTTTTCAATCAGGGACTAGGGCTTTGTTGCAAATAGGTTATAGTGCCTAGAACTTGTGTTGTTTTGTGTTTGTTTGTTTTGGGAATTTTTTTGTTTGTTTGTGTTTTTTGTTTTTATTTGTGTTGGATGTTTATATGTTCATTGCATTAGAAACATTTCAAAAGTCAACATTTTTTTTTCCATTTTAAAATTTTGTGCCCTACAAACTGATATACAAAAATAAACTAATATGCAAATTAACTTTGGGTATATTTAGCTCCTCAGCAGGCTATCTGTAATGATACTGATCTGCACAGTAGCATCTCTTCTCTCACAGAATTTTCAGACATGTGAAGAGTTAATAACTCAGCCTTTTGTACAGCTGTTGCTGGATACAAGCCGGAGGATCAAAAGCAACTTCTAGATTCTTCCTACTATACCAACTGGCTCGTCATATCATGAAAGACCTCTATGAGCACTGGGTTGGAGCTTCAGATGAGTTTTATAGTTTAGTTGATTTAGGATGAGGTAGGAGTGCTATGGTATGAAGTGATTTCAAAGTGTGTGTATCAAATCTAAAGAACTAATTCATTGTCAGGTGTTTGGGGTCTGTAAGATATAAACTCTGCTGACAAATACTGGTAAGATCTTGGTTTGTATGGAAGAATTCATGCTTTGTTACTACTGATAACTTTATAGAAGGAGGCATAGTTCCCATTCATAGGCTTTTTTATAAGGCAAAAAGCATCTATTTTATCAAAATTAAACCTGATACTCAGTAATTGTCAAAATGTGTTTAGCTAGAAGCTGAAAGTGATAGAGAGGTACCTTCTTATGGAAAAAATCATTTTGCAGAAGTTAACATAGCATAAACAACAAACAACTAGACTTGTACCTATATAGATACCTAGAGTCTGCACAAGCTAAGTAGTTCTGACAATGTATAATGATTTTTCTTTACTATCCTATGTTCAATGACACCTCTCTTCACAAAAATTGTCATAGAATTTCATTTTATGCATAACTGCCATTGTAAAGTCATATTTGAAAGTTATGTAATGGAAAAAATTGTGTTTATAGTATTTGAGTATAGCTTCTCAAAATATATGATACTGTTTTGTTCAGAACTGGAGAGGTGATTATGCCCTGGTTTCTTCTAAGCTTAAAAAAACTACCCTTGAATGAACATGGGAAGTTCTAAGCTACCTGTCTTTGCTGGGTCTGCCTTGGTAAGACATGGTAGGAAAGCTCAGTACACTAGTTATGCTAAATTAAGACATCCACAGAATTGTGGTAGTTCAGAACTTGGGTCCCCAGCTTCTTTCAGGGTCATGAGACTGGTAAATATTATGGAGCCTTCTGTTTCCTTGTCTTGCACACTGAGAGCTACTTGGGTGGACCTAAGAAACCAGACCATTAAATATAGCTCATGAATAGTTAATAATGCTGTGTTTCACTGATAGAGATCCTCTCTTGGGAAAGCTTGATTATGTTTTGAACTGTAGTGAATGGTTAGAGCAATTTCTGTATTTATTCTAACAAATTGCAAGTGATAATGTCACTCGGCAACAGTTGTTAGGTAGGGAAGATAGACATGAGGCATTTTCTCAACTTGCATTCCACAGAGATCACAGTTCTATTAATAAAAGCCATATAAGACCTCTACTAGCTTCCTGGGTACAATAGAGATTCATTTAGCAATGATAGGAATACTGTATAGCATACCTATTCACCATAGCACTTGGTGTAAGGCACCACATTTAGCATTTGTTTTTCATTTGCAGCACATAAACTAATGGTGTAAAAATGCTTAAGATAGTGTGAATATTCTCTTTTGAAAGTTCAGAAGGATTTTTTTTTTTTTGATGGAGCTCATCACCTTCTCATGTATGCTAAATAACTTTGCCCAGTAATGACAAATGACTGCCAAAGAAGAGTAATACTTCCAAATAAATCCAGTAAGACGCTTAGACCGAAGCAAATGACACCATGTATCAGCAAAATACCAGAACCATTCTTCTCTGAAGAACATAATCTGCTTTAAAGAGGTTTTGGTGAGAGTTTTATGATGCAACTACACTGGCATGGCCCTGACATAGTTACAGCAACAAAAAGCAAGCATTTAACATTTACATTCAAATTTTACATTTTTTCACATCCCTCACCTTAAAGAAAGTATCTGAGGCTACAGGAACTTGTAGTGAATATATGTGCTGGAGCCTGTTTACATGCTTGCCCCCCTGAAAGAAACTGAGATAGACTGTCATGTGGATTCCTTTGTGGTTTTGGTTTTCTTTTTACTCCTATTATCAGGACCTCCTTGAGGCCTACAAGCTGTATTTGATGGTCAGTTTCATTCAGGTGTGACACCTTGAAATGTGTGTTTTCTGAAGATGGACCTTAATTTGTTACCAACATAGGTCCTTGGCTTGCTTGATGTGTACACTCATGGAAATCCCCTTCATCAACTGATGTCTTTATTTTTCTAGGTGAAGTGAATAAATTTATGAACTCAAGTACAAAATGAAACCTTAGGAACTCTGTTGTCGCTTCAAACTTGGGGTTCTAAAAGTGCATAGCTATAAGATCGAAAGCTAATCCTGGAGCAATCTGTCTGCAAGGCTTTAAAGAGAACTGGTGTTAAAGAGAAGCTATAGAAGACTGTAGTAGAGGGGCAAACTCAACCATACCATCTGCGCTGGTCTTGTTTCCACTGGTGGGGCAGAGGGCAATAGCGGAAGACCAAAATAGCATAGCTCCCTGAAGGTGATGTTCCTTCAGCCTGAGGCTTCTTATAGCCCAGGTTCTGCTATTCACATTCCTCTCTTGTAGGGGATGTTCTCAAACATTCGCCAAGCAGGCAAACAGCGAGTGAACTTCTGCCAGGGTTAGATGATAATGGCTTGGGGGGAATTGCATTGCATGCCTAAGTACTGAGCTCTGCTCATGACTGCAGCAATGCTGGCTGGTTGGTCATAAATCCATTGTGGCATGCTGCATCTGTTGCACTAGTGGATGTTACTCTGCCATGTCTAGAGTCTTTCTGGCAATAGATATGATCTCTCTCTTTGTGGCTGTTCTTCCACTGTAATTGTCTGAAAATTCACTCCGAGGTGTCCTATATCACTCCCTTGATCACTATTGGTTTCATGACTGTGTCTTCTCTGCCAGTATCTGGAGCCCAGACCTGCTTGGTAACATTTGCCTAGGTTCACCCACATGACTGCTGTGATTTGGTTTAGTTTTCATATTTGCAAATATTCTGTATTACCACTGCCTGTCTGTATAAAGAGTCTGGCAGGTACACATTGCAAATCCACAAACCAAGAAATGTAATAAATGTATCATTGTTCCATATTTGAATTCTGGAAAGCCTTGGACAAAGCCTTTATATTATCAGCAGTTTAAATCTTTTTCTAATCTTCAGTTATGATTTCCAGCATCCAAGGATGCAAGGCATAACAATTGTAAAAATTTCAGGGGAAGAGGCAGGAAAATTACCAGCCCTCCATGCTGTCACTCCCTTAATAATAAACATTTGGATTTCCAGCTAAGAGACAGTGATGATGCTGTATTAAGAATATGTAGTAGACTTTTAAGGGCTTATGGTGGTGTAAAGAAATGTCATTTTATGCATAAGTAACTAATGACCATTAAAGTATTATCTACATATCTGCTGATTTTTGTCAAGATGTGGAAAACAGAGAACTGGTTGGTGACACTAGGATAATGCCTAAGCCTCTGGTTCACTGCTAATGATATATCATCATTGTACTTACCATGAAGTATGGCTTGATGCAAGAATCAGTTCAACATTTAAGTTCTTTGGTATTGAGCCAGCACTGCAGAATGTAACAGTGGCCACTGTGGCCTTGTAGGATGCTGTTTTTGTCAGTACCACAGTCCTGTAATTCTTTCTAAAACTTTCTTTATCTTGGCTTCTCCTACAGGGAGGAATGTTCAAGATCACTTCTGGTTCATTTCTGGCAATGTCAAATGACAGGCCACTCTTGGGGTACTGGCACTGCGCCGCAGGGAGCCTGTCTGTCATTTCACCTTCATGGCTGTAGCCTGTGGATCACAGTGGCAGGAAGAATCAGTTCCAGAATTTAGTGTGGCAGGTTCCATGCAATCACTGTGATCCCATAATAATCCTGGTCATAAATACAGAGTGAGCCTGAAAGTACGGAACAGTTTGGGAAGCCAGGTGGCTCATCAGTTGGCTAGCTTGAGAGGGTTGCACACAAAACACCAATATGTGAAATCTGAAAATAGTGCAATTTCATCCAGTTTGTCTTAACATAAACTTTTGTTATGGGGGTTTGGTCTGTATTGCATTCGCCTGCATCATGTGTTGAAAGGTGTGGGAGGTTTTGGGTATTACTGGTTTTATTAACACATTTTTTGGGTGTTACCACAATTGCATCTTTATTGCCTCAAAAAGTCTTGAAAATAGAATGAGCTCTGGCTGAAAGGGAGGAACAAAAAATTCTTTTCATTCCCACCCGTTAAGAAATGCTGCCCCTTTAAACTCAGAACTATTTGCTGACATGGAAATGTTGAAACTGTACTGAATTAATTTTTATAAAAATCTGCATACAAAAGATTTTGACTTTAACAGTTCTTCCCATGAGTTACAAATTTTGAACAGAACTACTTATTACTGAACAATATAACATAGTGATTTATTTAAAGCTTGTGTGCCAAATTAGGTTACAATTCCAAACCATCAGTAAAATTCTCCAGTGTCCTTACTCTTAAACTGTAGTATCTGCCCCTTCCCCGGGCTGGTTTTTTGTATTTAGCAGCATTGCTTTCATGAGTAATTGTAATCTAAATACTGTCCCTAACTGCTTGTTTGCCAAGGCAGGGGAAATAATGGTCAACTGTATTTTTTACATGCTTGGACATCTACTTAGACTTCTGTTACAGGTTTTATGGCAGAGTTTGGAAGTGTATGAGCATCTTCTGTAGCGAAAAATCGAAAGAACAGAATCTGAGGACGAAACCTAAGTAGTTTCAAATGTTGATGGTTGTATTACCTAATGAAGTTGAGGGATACTGATTTTTATTTTGTAGTTAATGTAGTCCAGTGCATGGATGGCTGACTTGAGGAAGATCACATAGTAATTCTGTATCAGAGGTGGAAGTGAAATAGCAAACTCTGCAGTCTTACTCCATAGTTTTTACTGTATGTTCATCCTTTCTTTAAATTAATATCTCGGGTATATTTTTAATACAATTCCAGTGGATTTCTGATACTGTTAGAGCTTTCATTTGTTGTTTACTTTAAACTTGTATTTATAAACTGTTTTAATAGGACTTTTTAATGTTTTTTGCCTGGAGGATAAATGGTTGTGCCTATCACAATTTAGTGAAAAGCTGCTTCTAGAGTTCTGAACTGGATAAGCTTTGCCTACTTTAAAGCATGAAAATGCATATTTTTATACATTGCATTCCGATGTCCTCCCAAGTATTCAAAACAACTTAATAGAGTGGCAAGCATCTATAGAATAGAGATACTTTTCCTATAACCCATGCTTTGAAGGTAGAGGATTTTGGGGGTGGTCTTTGCTTCCTATGCAGTTCTCTGGACAAGAGTGTGCAGGTGGTGTGGATTCCCTTGGGGATCTTCCTCTGAACCCATGGCAGCTGTCTGTGTACCTGCTGGTTTCCTTGGTCCTGCAAGTCACAACTCTGAGACTAGTAAAAGACAATGGAGGCTGGAAGATCTGAGGAAAGCAAGTTATATGAACTACTTCTAGGTTTGTACCACTCCTGTAGAAGGACCCAACTTCATTCTCAGCTGACAACCTCACCCACAGAATTCCTAACAAAAAAATGTAGGTTTTGTCTTCCCAGGCTGCTGTCAATCCTTGTTCTGCAATTCCAGATGCTTTGCTTAATCATGATCCTCACAACCTTCTCCTGAAAGTTCTGGGACTCCATTCTAAATTGAAAGGAAATGTAAAACTGTGATGAGCTTCTAAGCCTGGCAAATACAGAAATTGTCAGTGCTTATTTCTCACCTGGAGAATAATGCTGGTATCTTCCTGCACAGACAGACATGTATGTGTTCTTAGTAGGTATGCCTGTGAATTCCTCTTCCAGTATTTCTTTACTTGAAGAAAGCATCAAAAAGTAATAAGTAATTCTAGTATTAAAGTGATATCTTTATAATGTGCCATCTATAATGAGCACTTTCGTGAAAACTCTCTTCAAGACTTGCAGACTCTGGTTGCTGGATATGTGGAAGTGTTTATTTCTGTCTGTGAGATATTCTAGTTCATTCAGCTAGATAAACACCAAGGAACAGCTGTCTGAAAGCCCCATAACGTCTGTGAGAGTGCAGTTTTGTTCTCTCCTGTGAGAATAGCTGTAGCCCACCTGCTTCTGTTCTCTGAAGGGTGTAGCACTGTTCCACATAAGGCAGTTCTCATGTGCTGTAATTTCAAGGTGAAATTTGCATCTGCTCCTTCTTCCCCTCACCTTACCTAGCTATAATCTTGCCCCTTATTTTCTCTTAAAGAAAACCAAGAGGGATATAGAAAATTTCATTAAATACCTGTGTATTATTTCAACATTTTAGGGACTGAGGTTTTTCAGGTACCAGAAAAGACTAGTATTAGTGAAACTCAGTAATGCTGATTTGCTTTTAAAAATTTTTTAAGTGTCTATTTTTAATAGCTGCAGAAGAGGATAGTGATGAAATACTAGAAGGAACTGTCAGGAAGGTGAAGGTGGCATTTTATCATGGATTTCTTCTCTGCAGATTTTTGTTGTATAGTATCAACCTGATACATAGCAATGGACAAACAAATTTTAGTACTATTTGGTTGTTTTGTTATTATTAACAAAAATAAAATTGACTTGTGCTCCTTCTACAAGACTACAGCCTTATTTTTATAATGGAATCAGAATTTCAAAATAAACTTTTTTTTTTTAGTCAAAGCATGCTTCTATTCAGGATGTAGTTTTCAATTGACATTTGTAGGATAACTGGTCTCCTATCTAAAAAAAAAAAAAAAATCACAAAAAAACAGGAGTGCTTCATAGTGTCAAAGTTTCTCCTGCACTCCAAAATCTCATAAATGCACATTATGTGTAAGTAAAGCCTGATGCAGTAATTCTTGTTGTTTCTATTCTTAAAAGGATTTCTGTTCCAAATAGTTTTGGTTTTCTGTTTTAGGTTGCTTGGTATTCAAGCAACAAAGCATTTGAGTACTTAAGCTTTAAGGATATATTTCTTTTTTGTGTCAAATGATTAAAAAATTAACACCTTCTTTCCATTTAAATCATGTAAATAGTTAAGACTCATGCTGTAGCTAAGCTGATTCTTTCTCTGTTTTAAAAATAGAAAATGCTAGAGCAGTCCTTCCCTTCCCCCACTCTGTAGTCACTAGTCCAAGCTAGTAAATGTTACTGAATGGATTTCAGTGTTGTAGCCATTCTACAGTAAGTACAGCAAGATCCTTTGTGGCAAAAAAAAAAAACGAAAGGAGGAAAAAAGTAGTAGAAATTCATTTGTGGATGTTCGTCAGACCAGAGTACCTGAACCAATGACAGACAGGCTTTCCTCGAGAAACAAATCATGACAACAAGCACTGCTGTTCAGAGGAGCCAGAATCTCCCCAAAAGACGTCTAGGAAGTATAGGGGAGTGTCCTGCCAAACGGAAAGCTAGCTGGGGTATTCTGACCAGCCAAGGTTAGTAGAGCAGCCATTTCAGAAACCGTGTACTGAAATATGCTAAGCTGACCCCATTTATGATGTTCTAGCTGTAAACTGGTTTTCTTGGGTTTTTTCTTAGCTGTAATGTAAATGCATGCTTATGCTAGTGGCACTTTATTGTCTTGCATGGGTTAACACAAGGGTATGGAAGCTATTTTTGTTTTTTCTGCTTGCTTATCAGCTGATCGAACATACCTTTTCTTGTTTATCTGCCCTGTCTGTTTTATGCAAGTGTTTAAGGCTTGACTTACCCTGACTTTTGCTGTGCTGTCACAAGGTAACCGGATACTGAAGGTTAATTGTTTACGACGGGGAACTGGGGAATGAAAGGAGGGGGAGGAGTAAACTTTACATGTAACTTCATGTGTAAAGTGTTTATGGTAGCTGAAATAAGAGACAATAAGTACGGGTGGCAGAATTATTTCCCTCTATTAGGATACTAGAGACAAAGATGTAATTGTAAAGCTTTGAACAGAAAAGTACTTAGGAGGTATTTAAGTTGCTGATCGCTGAGTTTCAGCAATGAGGAACAAACTCCATTATAACTGACGTATTTAGAACTTCCATTGCCCCTGCTGTATTTTCCTATTTTTTTTCCAAATAGAAGTAGGTAAAAGGAAGCTTTGAGTAATTGCAAGAGTCTAAGAAATTTTTTAAAAGAGGGATCATCATTCCATTTAATGTTGATGACATTATAAGGCGTAGAGTGAAACTAAAGAAAAAATAAAGAGAAATTAAGGAAATCAAACTTGAAATTCATGACAATATGTTATAAAATTAAAAACTGGAGATGTTAAAATAGTCAAGGAGTAGGGAAGAAAGAGTGATTTCATGTGTTGTGCATAAAGGAGCTGCAAATTTACTATGTAAAATACAGCTAAATATTACAGGATTCAGAGTCAGTCTTAAAATTTAATTGCTGATTTCCAGTACTTAAAGTTTTAGAATTAAGAAATATTTGAAAAAGTTAAGTACGTTTCCTTATAAGTAACTGAATGCAATGATACTGTAAAGTTGTATTTATTCATCAGCTTTAATATGCAGAGCATCTTTTCCCCTCATGTTGTTTGCTATTTGAGCTAAGATTTCCTGACCTATAAAACCTTTTATTCATGGACATTTTAGCTAGTTAGTCAATAGTTCCCAAAAATCTAGGATATTCTCCCTCAGCTGAAAAGAAATTTCACAACAGGTTATCAGTGTTAACACTGGCCTCTCCTTTATATGGTCGATGGTTAGGGTCTCTTGCTACTCTTATAAAGTAATAGCCACAATTAGCCTAGTTTTGAAATTTTCAGAATCACAGTAAAATATGTAGTAAAATTTTCTGAAGAATTCACCTTAACACAGTCCAGTTACCTGCAGCCTCTTTGTGATTGCCAGGCTAGGTAGATATATTTATTGGTGGACATCTTGAAATACTGAGAGCCTTCTGTTGCACTTGAGGCTTCTGGCTGTTGCAGTTCACTTGAATAACAAGTGTATCTTTTATCAAACCTGAAGGATGCTTCTTTCCTCCCTTTCTGTTCTCATCCATGGAGGTATCCAAACCTGACTTTGCTCTGCAGGCACCCTTGTAAGTAAATATGCCAATTGGAAAATGGACTAAAAGCGATGCAAGGGGTGGAATATATCATGATAAGATTTGACTGAAAGGTGAAAGGGTAGAGTCAGACTAGGAAAAGGTCTTCAGCCTACTGGCTTGAGAGGCCACAACTAGACTATTTTACCAAACTCTCCTGGATGTGACAAGAATCAGCGCACTAGGCCCAGCCTTGCTGCACAGCTGGGAGCTGCTCATATGGCTTGGGATTAGACCCTGTGCTGCATTCTCTCTCAGGCTGGAAAATTGCTGAGGATTCTTTGAATTGCTGAAAATTGCTTGTAGTTTGAATTAAGGCTGAATCTGCATCTGAAGAGCAAAATCATTCCAGACCTAAGTCCTTCAGAGTCTGAACTGAGCTCAGAATGTTCGTATGTCTTTTGTCACCTTCTGGTTGGGGAGGGGCCTGAAAACCCTTTGTTTATTTTAGTGAGTTGTCCAAGGAAATAATAACAGCCAAAGAATATTACCAGCTGCTCCATATACTCACATCAAATCTGATGTGATCTAATAAATTACTAAATTTGGAGGTTGATGTGATTTTACACCCTGGCACTCTTAACTAGGGCACGCAGACTTTGCAAGCTAGTTTAGGCTAGAAAAATATCCAGACAGCTGTTGATCCTTCAAGAAGATGGAAGAGCCAAACCGTGCATGAGCAATGGACAGGGGATCTGTGGCTGTGCCTTCATGTGACGGGAGAAAGGGCCTGGCACACTTCTTCACCTGTGCAAGGCCCAGCACAGAGCCAGCAGCAAGTGCTGCTGCTGCCACCATTGCCTTCATGTACCATAACATTGCTTCTGGTGGGTACCAAGCGAGCTGTGTTTGGATATTCCTGTTGTGGCTTTTTATGCAGTTCAGTGGCTCATTTTTCTATGTGAAAAGTTTTCTAAATTGCAGCGCCACAGCACTCAAAATGTTACCTGTGCCACACTGATTTGACCCTCTCATGCATTAAAAGCCAGTATTTGACAGGACAGTCACATGCCGTGCTCTTCCACATAGCTCCTCCCCTCTTTGATGTGCAAGATGAATGGTGTTCTGAGAATGCATTAGGTTTATACTCAGAAAAAATACACTCTAGATGTTCCTGTATGTTGCAGAGGTAAGTAGGCTTATATAAGTTGATGGTAGGGAAAAAGGTTAATGTTTTAATGTCCCTAAAAGCAAATTCTGTTCTTGCATTTGCTGTGGCACCCGTGTATTTTAAGACCAAGCATCTAACCTAAAAGTTTCTTGACTGATCATGGTTATTATCTAAGGCTGAAATTTCAGAAGCTCAAAGATCTTGCAACCATAATTACACTGTGCTTTTCGTGTACCCTCTCATGCTTAAGTACTCAGAAAAAAATAAGCTATTACATTGGTTTTACAATTTAAGCATTAAAACTCTGTCTTTTCGTTCCTTTGTTATAAAACAGTATGAATGGATGATGTTCTGAAGATAGATTCAGCAGGGGGGGGTGAGGTTTTAATTTCTAATTGAGAGAATACTTTGAAAAAGGCAATATAAAATTAACAATGTTATTGTGAGTTTATAGTTTGGATAGCATGTCTTAAAGAGGCAGAGATCCTGCTACATTTGGAGGTACAAAAAATCTTGAATACTAACTATTAATTGAATCCAACACTGGAGTGGCAAAATTAATGTAATTCGAGTGCATTGTAGACAGATTTGTGTAGGAAAATAGGTTTGTTTTGTATGGTTTTCAAGAGTAGGAAGTTGTTGGCATTTGCAGCTGGAATGAAATACCCAGATTTTGAAAGTCTATGTTATGATAAACAATGGAAAGTATATTGGTTTGAACCGATCAAGTTTTCAGTGTTCACATGCATATTTATATATATATGTAATTTCTTAACTTTTAAATGCTTGATTTAAGATTCTTTGCAATACTTTTCAACATCTAATATCAGTAAAATAATTTACATTCCTCTTTATCCTGCAAGGCCTTTAGACAAATGGGTAGTTTTATAGAGCCACAGTAAAAATCTGCTAGAACTTAATTACATATACTAAATATCAGGCACTTTCAACAACTGGAATGAAGTGAGTCCCTTGATTTTGGGACTATAATGTTACAGAGTTTTTCTCTGTAATCCGCTGTTGCTGCGGTTGCCACAAACTGAAGCACTCAGAATACATCCTAGGAAATCAAAGGTAACAATGCTGATCAGAATACATAACATTTGTTCGTTTTGCAGAAATAAAGATTAACTATAACACTTTCCAAGTACTCTGTGTTTCTCATCTCCCAGTAATGAGCTGTGGCAGGCTTCTATTTTCAGTTCTTCTTTGATGATATTGTTTCTTCTGAGGACTGGGACATGATCTATTTAGCCTTAGAACAGTAATTTTCTAAAGTGCTGAGCTCTGGTATAAATATTCTCCTAATGAAGTCAGTGAGAAAACTTTCATTCATTGCAGTTCTTCTTTTGAAAATCCAACTTTTAATTGCCTTTTATAGTGAGGGTTTTTTTGTTCTGTTTTTTAAGACTATAGAAATTTTTAAAAATAAATATGTGTGGTATGACTGGAGGTAATGAATGTGGAAATATTTTTAGTATTTTATTACTGATTATAACTGCAGGAATGACATATAGGTAATGGCAGGTAGATGAAAAGGAGTGAATTTTGTAGGGAAATATGAGGAAAAGAACACAAATGATTTAGAAGTAGATCAAAGTCAGAATTGCAAATCCCCGTTTTTGGGCATTTTCACTGCTGAGGATAGCTATCAACACCCCAATTTAACCAAAGAATATTTTAGAAGATAATTGAGGCAATAATGAACTACTAAAAGAAAAACACAGTTTAGTGTACAGATCAAATAGCATTTGAATGCTTATTTCTTTTCTAGATATATTATGAGTGAGTAGTAAAATAACATACATGCATTTGGCAGTGCTTCCCTTAGAAATCTATTTTCTGATTTTTGAGGATACAAAACTGTCTTGTGCATGAAGTTTAAAAAAGGGGAGAATCTTCCGCAGTTTATTCATATCAAAGTTCTCTTGATTTCATACTAGGTTTCTCCTATGTTGAAATTCCAGTTAATCTGTCTTGGAAGGCAAATGCACAGATACTGGCACTTTGAGAATTTGTTATGTTAAAAAAAAGAAATGTCAAAAAGTAGCAAAAAAAGCCACAATCCTTTAGCATAAAAAAAAGAAATGGGCAATTTGTACACGCTTATGCCTTCAAAGCTGTGTTTACTGAAGGGTGACAGTTCATATTACAGGGAGCTGCTGTCCCCTTCCATACATAGCTGCAGTTTATCTGTATTACGAACAGGCGCAACCAGCAAGAGCCGACTTTTTCTTTTATTATTATTTTATTCTTTTTTTATTTTCCAGATTGAAACAAATGAGTAGGATTTATAATTGCAATTGTCTGGAAGTGCCATGGGGAGATGGAGATTTAGGTATTGTATGATGATTTGTAATTTTATTTTAAACTTCATCTGTTATTACAGTGAATATATTGAGTTTTTCTTGTTAATGGTTACAAAGCAATGATGCTTTGTAATTATTTGCCTTCCTTCTAAACTATACATTGGAGAACTTGCAGCTTCTATGTATAGTTAGAATACTTTGTATTCAGCATCTGTCAGAGACAACATCAGAGGCAACTGCTGTTACAGACACCAATAAATGAAAAAGTGTCTTGTTTATATTCTTGCCAATGCTTTCTAAGTGAGAGACATCTTAAGTTTGTGGATTAGCAGAACGCAGCAATCTAGCAAAGAATATGATGTTCATTTGTGATGTGCATTCATTTTGAACATGTTCTTGCCCCTGTAGTATTTAATGATGAATTGCTATGTATATCAACAAATCAATTGGAATGTGATTTTTTTTTCCCTAAACTTGGTTGGCACAAAATATTTCTGCATCATTTTGCTTACAGACTTTATTTGTAGTAGAGATGATACAAACCTTTTGTATTTAATTGGATTTTTCAGAAAACAGGTAGCTGCCAGATGTCGCTACGTGAGGATAGGGATATAAGGTAGGTCTTTGTGCAGAACAGAGTTTACAACAGGATCTGGCATAATTTGATTCTCAGATGTCACTAGACTAATTAACAGACTTCTGGTCAATCCGATGGTGAAGGAGGTGAAGGAAAGAAAGGTGAAAAAATTGTTGTTTTCAGATCCTACCTGTATTTTTGTTCAGTTTATACATGGCTACAAAAATGTCCAAAGTGAATGTAGTTAATGGGCATAAAAACTTCATGACAATTTTATAAGATGCTTTGCTATATAATTCGTTGTGTCTTTTTTTTTTTCCTCCCTTTGAGTAGGATAAACTGTTAAGAGAGAAATGTTCTTACTTAGAGACAGGGGAACAAAATATCAAAAGCAACCTCTAAAAAGATTTAATTTTTTTTTGAGGAATTCTTTGCAGCTGCCAGCAGGAGAACTTATTGGATCTAATTCATTTGAATTAGAACAAGTCAAGTGTTCATTCAGTTACTACTGAGAGTTAGGGTTTAATCAAAATACTCGTAGTGATTACACATATCAGTGTATTCTACCATGGCAGAATAAATCTGAGTTTATTAGGATGACAGAGAAAATACCAATGTTTTGTCAAAATTGGGTTACATTAAAATTTCTGAACTCTACTTTTATGGTATAATAGCCCTTAGAATCCCTGTCTGTTATGTGTAGTGTTTTGTTGTTGTTTTTTTGTTTGGTTGGTTGGTTTGGTGTTGGTTTTTTGTTTGTTTGTGTTTTTTGTTTATTTGTGGTTTTGTTTTGTTTGTTTGCTTTTGTTTTGTTTTTTGTGTTTTTGTTTGTTTGTTTGTTTTTTGTAGCAGCTATTCTAACATTAAGAATTTCAAAACATTACATTAAATAAACCTGAAGTAAAAAGTACAAAGAATGATGTGTGTGCATGTCTATCTATGTGCGCACACAGATAATCAGAGCTTAATGCAAATTATTCTGACAGAGTATTGAAAATTGGATCTTGCTAATGGTCCATCTACTCCGACAGATGAAACAGCACAAGGAGCTTCACACATACAGATACTCTGAGATAATGGAAATCTCCCTGCATTTTTAAAGTTAGGTTTATAAAGCCTTACTCTCATACTTTTTAACTTCTGTGATCAGCTTCAGCTAGTTTTATGACAATTTAAATACTCGTCTGTGTTTTTTGTTGTTAAGTTTTTGATCTCAATTGTATTCAGTAGTACTTATTTCCAAAGACCAGTTACATGTTCTCTAAGATGCAGTCCTCTATCTGTAAGTTTTAGGTTTATTCACTAACACCTCAAGGAAAATGGAGGTTTTATCTAAATGTTCCTGTTATGTGCTATTTATTATGTTTTTAACTATCCCTTGATTTCTTTTCAGGTTGAGCAGCTTTAATCCTTTCAGTCATTTTTCATGTGTTTTGAGAGGGTTGTTTATGGTACCCAAAAGTGTACTTTCTGAAACAGGCCAATGAGCATGGGGGGTCCAATAGGAAACAGAAATAGGGTTTATTTCTGGTGTGTAGTTATGTTAGAGCTTAGATTGATGATTGCCAGTGTTTGAGCAATAGCCTCCTCATTTAAGATTCATTGCCTTGTCATGAATATGAGGTAATTGGCTCTGTAGGCAGTTCGCATCCAATGCAAAGGGCAAAGTCAAACTCCTTTAGGCACTGAAGATTCATCTGCTGATGTTACCAGTTCATCATACGCTCTACGTTTCTTCTGGGATTTTGGAGCGCTTGATATAACTCACAATTGTATTAGTATTTTACAGTTCTAGTGATTTTCTTCTTAAAGGAATAAGTACCACTAATTCATAATACATTTTGAAGATGATTCTTCCTTGCACAGCCTCTCAAAACTTGACTTGCAAAATTCATGCAATAAACCGGTATCAGCTGTGCCTGCAACCCTGAATGCCTCAAAGGGACCTGTCAGTGTCCAGTCTTCTAGGGGAAAGGACAGGTCCTTCACCAAGAGCTGCAGGATGACTCTGGAACCTGGGCTGGGAGTTACGGGAGGGATGTGTGTGTGAAGACAGGGTTGTTGTTGTTGGGTTTCTATTTGGTTTTTCTCCTTTGTTTTTTCTTTGGGGGGTATGATAAATGGAAATAAATGCCAACTTTTACAGTAACCATTTCTAATTGGTTTAGGCCTAATAGCTTATAGAATGAGAACTTAGAGTTAATAGAGTTTCTACTTTAGTAATTTTTTTGTGTGTTTTTTGCTGTATTTCTCTCCTTGCACTTGTGTAGTAACTTCAAATTAATCTCATCATACATCAGGATTTCCACATTGATTTTCATATATATCAACTTCTTCGTGACTTCTTCAAGCAGGATTTTGTCTGGTTTAAGTTCAAATAATACTTAAATACCAGCTACAAAAATAAGTTATATTACTTGTATTAAAAATAATGCAAAAAATAGAAGTGGAAAATATGGTAATTGATGAATTTATTATATCAGATTGTTGAAATAAATATCTCATTATTTTTTCTCTGTACTACATAATCATTTATTACAGGTGTTTACAGTTTTAAAGCCATTTTTATTGTTAGAAACTGATCATTTGAAATATAGTCTCTAAAGAGGAAACCTAATTTCATAGGACAAATGACTTCATTCTCTGTGTTATATTTTCTGCTTTGCTCTATGCTTTCCAAACTCTTTATAAGTTTATTCAATAAATGTTGTTATTATATAGGTTCTTGGGCAGATCGCTCACCTTTGCATGAGGCAGCCAGTCAAGGACGTCTTCTTTCTCTAAAGACTTTATTGACACAGGTGAAGGCTGTGTTCTTACAATTGCTTTTATTTTTAATGTTACTTAATTTTTCAGCATAGATTATTAATACAGATGTAGTATGCTTTCTTTGTTTTTTTTTTTGTTGAATTTTTCAGAACAATACACATGTAGGAATTTTTCATATTAAAATATATGTTAGTATTTAAAATATTTCCTCTGTATGTTTTAACCTCCCTACCCAAAAAGAAAAAATTACCAAAGTTGTGTCTAAATGTATGTCTTGCCTTCTTACATGGTATAAAACAGGGTAGCTTCTCTGCTTTAAGACCTTGGGCAAATTGAGCTAGTCAGGAATCATAGAATCAACTAGGTTGGAAAAGTCCTCTGAGAACATCAAATATAGCCTTTGACCAAACATCACCCTGCCTACTAGACTATGGCACCAAGTGCCACATCCAGTCTCTCCTTAAATACCAGCATGGATGGTGAATCCATCACCTCCATGAGCAGGTTATTTCAATGCCCAATCACTCTCTCTGGTAAAGAGTTTCTTCTTAATTTCCAACCTAAACCTCCCCTGGCACAACTTAAGACTGCCTTCCTGTCCTGTAGCTGGTTGCCTGGGAGAAGAGACCAACCTCTACCTCACTACAACTTCCTTTCAGGTGGTTGTAGAGAGGCATAAGGTCTCCCCTGAGCCTTCTCTTCTCCAGTCTGAACAACACCAGCTCACTCAGCCACTCCTTATGGGGCTTGTGCTCCAGGAAGAGACCAGTTAACAGAAAGACCCATTGAAAGATTCTGGGTTTTGCATAGCTGTCATTTAAAAAAAAATATTTTGTTAATAGCCAAGGGAGAGGCTGCTAAATTTTAATATTACACTATTGGTCTGCTATTTTAATATTGAATAATTATGCTACAGATATCATTTCATGAAAGCTAATAGATAAAATTGTTAGATCTTAAGAATCAAGCAACATATACTGCAAAAATTTTCAAGGGCTTGATCAATCCACTGAATGTTTTACTTGCTAAAATTCATGGCTGGATGTTTCAGACCTTAAGTCAGAGGATCATACAATCACAGGAGATTTTAGACTTGGGTCCCTGTTGTGTTTTAAAGATCACCAAAAGTGCAGATGCACCAGCTTCTGTGAACCTCTGTCTCAGGATTTCATTGTCCCCACAGTTAAATTTTTTTTCCATATAACTGATTGGAATATTTCTTATTTAAAAAATTTTAAAAAGTAATAAAAAAGTAAAAACAAGAGCTTTTATTCTGTTGTGCATTGATTGATGAAACTCTATGCTCATTCAGGATTTACTTATCGCAAGTTGACTTTTAAACCTATCTAGAGTATTGTAAACTTCATATCAACAGTAGTGTGAGGGAACAACTCTTAATAGCTTTTGTACAATCTTTAATTCACATCTATTTTAGGGGTACAATGTTGACACACTAACAATTGACCAAGTAACTCCACTTCATGAAGCCTGCCTGGGAGATCATGTAGGATGTGCCAGAATCCTCCTTGAAGCAGGAGCAAATGTAAGGCATTGTTTTTGTACTGTGTTTTAATATAAAGTCCAGTGATAACCTTGACCTAACTAAAAAGGATATATTGTTTGATTTTTATATTTAATTGGTATTTCTCTCTACTCACGCTATTGGTTGTGTTCATCTCATTTAATTACAGTAAGCTGCCATCTGAATACTATCAAAGGAAAGTGATGGGCGGACACTGAGACAGAGTAATGAATTGGAGAGAATCTGCTAGCAGTATTCATTGTGTCATTTCTCTTCTAGAATATGGAATGCATTCTTCTCCTTTACTGGATTCCTTTGGTTTTGAGTGGCTCTCAGGAGATTGTTCTTTTAATCTTCAGAATGAATGTTGTCACACTGCACCTATGTGCTCTTAAAATTCTTTGGTCTGAGTAAAAAAAGCACTGCCTCTTTTCTGTACTGACCCGGGCTGTCTTATCTTTTATCCCAAAACAAAAATGGGATTTTATAGAACACTTTCAGTACAAGTTCTGCTGACGTCAGAGTTCAAATGCATAGCTTCCCAAGTCTCTGCAGTGGGAATATTTACTATCCTTACAATTCATGTTTGGAACCCATGTAGAATATGTCTATACAGAAGAAAAAAAAAAGAAAAAAAGATACATAGTTGTTTCCAAAAACATCTGCTTTAACACAAGGATTCTAAAAATAGAAAACTATAGACACTATACACAAAACTATAGGAAAAAGTTTCATTTTCACACCTGATTTATTTTTAGTACTTGTTAACTGTTTTGGTGGGTTTGGGGGTACATGAAAGATAGCTCAGAGTCCTGGAAAGCACCCTCTCCTAATACCTGTGCTCCTTTCTTTAGTATTATTAGCCCTCACAATGTTGCCTAGTTTCTCTCATTATTCTCTCACAGTGGAAATACTCAGTTAGCCAGTGAGGTGATGAGGTTGGTATTGAAACGGTGAGCCTCTGCTATTAGCTTTGCCACTATCCTGTGAATTATCACTCCAACATGGAGACTAAAGCTACAGAATAAAATGGCAAGTAACTCTCACATTTTATATATAGCCAGAGCTGTAGAGGGAAGGTCCCTGTTAACCTGTTACTACCCAAGTGTAGATTTTCTGTGTCATTGAAACAAGCTCAGTGCAATGACTTTTGAAAATTATTTACTACCCAGATGTCAATGTGTGCTCTTTAATATTCCTGGTGTATTTTGGTTTATTCAACATAGTGTAGCAAGAATATTAGTAAACTAATTTTGACTGAGGTGCCTGGTATGAGGAAGACAGTAGCACAGGGACTGATCAGTTAAGCTGTTGTTCTATCTAGTAATTGTTTTTGGTAGTTTAATGCAATTTCTAACTAATTCCTGTTTTAAAAAAACCCTACCTTTCTTTCGATTCTGTTCTTAAATAGCTTTTATATATTCTAGGTAAATGCCACAACAATTGATGGAGTGACACCTTTATTTAACGCCTGTTCAAGAGGCAGTGCTGCATGTGCTGAGCTCCTGTTACAGTACGGTGCCAAAGCTCAGTGGGAGTCTTGTCTGCCATCGCCAACTCATGAAGCAGCCAGCAGAGGTATTTGCTGCATAAACATGGAGCAGTTGACTAATGTCTTAGTAACAGCATTAAGAAATGTGTGCAATTTTATCCATGAGACAGCCTGTTGAAGAGAGCAAACTGTTGATCTTTGTACTGACAGGTCACAGTGAATGTCTGGAGGTACTGATATCTTGGGGTATAGATGTTGACCAAGACCTTCCTCATTTAGGAACACCTCTGTATGTAGCTTGTGTTTCACAGCAGATCCATTGTATTCGAAAGCTTCTTTATGCAGGTATGTCATGATTTAAACAAAAATATTATTAGTCTGTAAAATAATCATACTGTACTCACCTTTAAAGTCAGCTCTGTTCAGTCAGTGGAAGTAGTACACTTGTTTGCAGGACTCTACTTCAAATTTTATGCTGTGATGCATGTTTTCTTAAATTAATTGCAATATCTTTTATTTTTTGGTGATATAGTGAGCATATGAGTAAAAAAGGAAGCAAGACATTGGATATTCAAATGGATATTCAAAATTTTTATCACTTATGACAGCTTTGTAGCTGTTCATTTTCTGTAGGAAAAACAAAGGTAAAAAATCAGCTTTGAGAAAGGAATTTTATATAGTAATCATTGAAATTTCAACAGAGCTAATTTTAGCAAAGTAGTTCCACTCTCATTCTTCAGAATATTCTGATTGATCTTTCCACAAGGTAGAGAGGCTGAGTTGCAGTGGGAAGAGGTGAAGTAAAAGGTATTTGATCCTAAATTTCAAAATAACAGATTTCCTAAATTTTGTTATTTATTTAATCAATGGGAAACAGATGTTGGAGGTTCACTCTGTTTCAGCTCAAGTCCAGGGACAGAAGGGGCATAGCTACAGGATCATTTGCTATGTTTCAGGTAATGACATACAGGGCTTTCATGATCTGCGGCACAATGAACAAAAAGATATATATGAATAATTCAGACTTGCTATCATTGCACCAGAGTTGTTTTTCTAGTTGATTGCATGTTATATTTAGAACTTAAACAAATAGTTAAATTGCTTCTTACTGAGTCAGTCTCCTTGGATGATTACCTATGTCAGGATTTTTTATGTTTAAGAACAGCAAAAGTATAATTAGAATATTTTTGGATGTAAATACTATCATACATAAAAAGCAGTAGTAGAAGGGCATATTCTACATTTGCCAGTTCCCTGGAGTAGAAAAGGATATCTAAATTGAGAATACAAGTTAGTACTTATGTGTCTAAATTTTTTCATATTTTATTGGTTTATGAGAATTAATTAGAAGTTGAAAAGCAAATAGACAATGAAGTAAGGAAGAAAACGGTACTGCGGAAGTATTCTCAAATTGTTGCTATCGAGAACAGTTGTTTAGGCTTCAAATCTAATTGCTAGGCCTGTGACATTATTATTTTACTCAAATGGGAATTTAAAAGGCAAAAAGTGTTGATTCAGGGAGTAAAGTTGGTATCGAAGCTAATTTTTGTTTTCACAAGATCAGTAAATCTCTCTTAAGAAGTCAGGTTTTCTCTTCTGCTAGAATAGTCTAGAAAACTGTTAGCAAATTCAGTTTTAGGGGAATAATCAGCTTACCTGTTCTTCAATACTGGTTAGTTTGATTTAAGTCTTGTATGGATATTTTTCTTGAATATGAATGCATTATTGCAAATTAATTTAATCCATTTTAAACTAAGATAACAGTTCCTTGTTAATACAAAAGGGTAATAATTAGAATTCAGTGGATTCAGTGGAGAATTAATGGTATGGGTTTTTTTTTCATTATTAGCTTTCTTCACACCTTAATTTAAATTAAGTCCTTTATGAAAAAATCCTTGATAAAGGTTGGATGGGATGGGAATCTACGAGTCTATTTCAAACATTCTGCCAGCTTTGACACGTGAAAAACTATAAAGTGTCCAAGTTAGATCCCCTTCTTGAGCTGGTGTACTTAAAAAATGCACATACAAAACTTCAGTGTAGTGGGTTTTTTAAAAAAGACTTAAATAAGGAAAGAATAATTCTTATGTAGTGCAAATTTTCTTAAATGTGTCTGAAAAAAAACATTTTTATAATTAGGGAAACAGTGATGGTCATGTGATCTGATTTGATTTTTCTGTTTATCTGTTTGTACTTAGGTAATAAAACATAAGATAAAAATACCCTATCGATAAGATTAGCTATAGTTCCATGTAAGAGAATTAATAAAGTGGCCTATATGCATTGTGGCATTCTAGGACATTGAGAGTTTTTGTTTGTTTTGTAGCCTCATCTTTACTCAATGACAATTTGAATTCATCTCTTCTGGCATCTCTTTATGTGTCTTTACCCACCAGGTGCCAATGTGCAGAAAGGAAAGCATTTGCAAACTCCACTCCATGCTGCTGCCCAGCATTCTAGTACAGAGATCGTAAACTTACTCCTTGAATTTGGGGCAGACATAAATGCCAAAAATTCAGATTTTGAGAGGCCTGTTGATTTAGCTGCTCCAAGTAGTTTAGTGGAGAGACTGCTGCTCTTCCATGAAGGTAAGTTTCACATGTGTGTTTTTGCAACTGTAACTTGTATTACTAAAAAAAATCCCAAACCCACACCAAAAACACACAACCAAACAACCCATGTTATAGAAGATACATTGTGCTTTATGAAATGAATATATTAGCATTCAGGTAATTTATTTTTTAACTATAAAAATACTCAGGAATATTTAATCACAGGCCAGAGCCCATTGACCAAACAGCATCAGAATTTATACAAGCTGAAAAAGTGTAATCTTAAATTTGTTGGGTGTTTACATATGTGGACATTAAAGCTACGTTTTTATTGGCTGTTACAGATCTTGTTAAAAAGAGACTACCTATGTATAATGTAAAAATAAACCACAACATAAAGAAAGAAACTATTTCAAGAACCATGGGCATCTCTTTAGAGGTGAACTGATGAGTAACACTGATTCATGTTTTCCTCAAGAAAACAACTCTGTAGTCTGAATGCTATTAACAAAACCCCTCTAAAAACTGTATACTAAGACTAGTAGTATTTTTGAAAGTCACAGCAAAGATAAAAAAAAAAATAGTTGGAATGAAACAGATATGAGTTTATTGTCCAAAGAAAACAGCAATGATCAATCTGAGGGAGTGGGGAGCAGATGGATAAAGGCATTATGATGAGCTAGTAAGATCATTAAACATGATCCAGGATCTCGGGGTATTTTGCCTGCTTACTCTTGCTGCAGTGATGTGTAAATAGAGCAGCTTGTAGTGCCATAGCAGGTATGTCACCTGTTCTATGAATAATTAAAAAAAAAAAACAAAACCAACCACCCTGCAGTTTTTAGTTATTGACATCAGATACTTTCTGGGAACAGGTTTTCAATTCAAAAACACTGACCTTACCTCAGGTCTTTTTAGTACTGCAGCAGCCCCAGTCTTTATCTTTGAGGGCAGAAAGGCAATGAAGAAAAAAAGAAATTAAGAAAAAGGCCAAATTTTCGAAATGTGAACTTTTCTTTTTAGGAAACACCATTATGGTGCAAGACTTGTAAAACGAAGTCCTGGCTCTTACAGTTGTGCAATTAAACTCCTTTCTTTGTTATCTGCAGCCACACCATCTTCTCTTTGTCAGCTCTGTCGACTATGTATCCGAAATTACATGGGAAGAGCTAGACTGCATCTTGTTCCACAACTCCAGTTGCCAACAATATTGAAGAATTTCCTACAGTACAGATAGCATAGTAATTAACTGTTAAATAGCAAGTACTTTTTCTTCTTTCTGTTTATGTTTCATCTAAAGAACTGCTGGGCGGAAAAAGAGCCTTTTGCATATTGCTTAAAATAACTGTATCTTTGACATCTGCTGTTGGTAATGTAATAGTAACTGGGAGCCATTCAGCAACTAGTACCAAGGTGCTAATAAAGCTGAATTGAGTAAGTGTGCTTATACTCTGGGACATGATTATATAGCTTTACCTTAATACTTAATAGCTTGAGTGGTGTTAATTTTAATTGTGTTTGTATTTTTAAAATCTCTTTGACACACCTGAACCACAAAGAGTTTCTTCATTCTTATTTGTGAAGTTTGTCCATTTGGAGTCGGTATTTTATGTGTTTTTAAATTTTTATTGTTCGTGTATCTAAAAATACGTGGTTATAGGTACACTATATACATTGATAAAAATAAAACAATTGGATAAATTGGATGTAGGGGTTTTTTTTCTTTATATAGAAAATTCATTAATCACTGTCATAAATGTCCTTTATTCTTCCTCACTGCCTGGGCTGTGAATTGGAATTACGCTGCTGTGAACATAATCTCAGTTTTTATAAAATCTGTTTACTGGTACAATTAGTAACTTAAAAAATTTCAGAGGAGTATTTCTCAAAAGCCTTAATGCTGAGATACTTTTGATCTCTTCTAAAACAAAATTATATGGGCTCTTTCCTTATCTTTTCATAACAACGGTGTATCACAACTCATGGGCATACTTGCCTCAGTGAAGAGCATATTTTATTATGCCGTACATCTGTGAGGTTTCTGAAGGCATATTGTGAAGATGTGGATATTGAATCTTTAAGCTCAAGTTCAGTAGGTGAATGTAATGTTCTGGAAATACATCAGTTCTCTGTATCAGGATGGGTATTGCTCTTGAAAGGACATAATTTCTCTTGCTGTCTGGTTTATAAACAATTACCCAACTCCAAAAATCATGTTGCAAAATCCAAGAATGATCTAGCAGGCACTTCTGTGCTGCCTGAAATATTGTTCAACACTAGCAAGAGAAGGAATGCTGACACACCCAGGAGACATTAGAAGGGATTTCTGCCTTGCCTAGGACTCTTGCATTTTGATGATTGCCAGTCTCGTCAAAAATGTGATCTGATGTCTAAGTTTGGAGAAAATTAAGACATTTGTTGGATTAGAAACCAAAGAAGAAGACAAGCCTTCTTTGGATTCAAAACAAAATTTAATTAAGGTATGATAATAGAAAGGATAAAGTTCTTAATGACAATATATGTCTATATTTATCTATTCAAGAGAAACAAAGTAACCAGAACTAAATGACCAATTTGTGGGTAATCCCCCCCCGAACCCCTCTCCACAGTCTCTGCTCCCATTGGGTGCAGTAATATTTACAGACAGCAGGTGGCGATGTCGCTCCTCGGCCGGTGCTGAGCTGCCCCGGGGCGTGGATGGAGAGGTGTCGGTGTGTCTCTCTGAGATGGTCAGTGTGGAGTCGGTGGGAGACGCCACACAGAGAGGGAGAGAGCTGGGATCCTTTTGCATTGGCAAAACTCTCTTAGTCCTTGGCTAGAGGAGGGATGGTGCTCTGAGCTGGAGGCAGCCGCCAATGCTGTGGGGCTACTCGCACCCAGGCTGGCAGCTGTTGGCTCTCTCAGGAAGCCTGATGCAAAAGCCCTGGGTAGCAAATCTGTCTCTCTCTCTCAAGCACCAGGAAACTCCAAAATCCAGGGATTGGAAATGGGAGGAAAAAAAAAAAAGAAGGAGACCAAACTCGCAGGGCAGAGGTTTCTCTGAGACAGGAAAAAAACTCCCCAAAAACAAACAAAAAAACCCCAACAGTGCCCCCTTCCCTTACCATACCATTGCTAGGTAACACCTTCACTCATCACCTGCCCCTTTGTTATTAGCAGTGGAGAAAGGTAAGGGCCATTAACTCCTCGTTTGGTGGTAGGGGAAAGAAAAATTCCATAAGATTCTAAAACTATAACATCTGACTACACTGAAATGTAGTGCTCCTCCTCTGTCTTCTCATTTGGTGTTCCTCTGAGAACAAATTAGTTTTTCAGTGACTGATACTCAATTCCTGCAAACCAAAGCAGAAACGTGAAAATTTGCCACTTTCCCTTGGTGATTCACCCTCTTCCATTCCTTTTCAGTGACTCCTTTCAGTATTTTCGTTCCTACTAGAAAGATACTCAGAAACTAACTATATAGGAAGCTTTCATAAAGAGGAATGCTTACTCAGTTGCTAAATTATATCCATCTAATAAAAAAATGTATCTGTCTGGCACTTGCCTTTGTTCAATAATCTTAATTTGCTGCAAAAACTCTAGTTTGGGGTCTCTTCTGGAGTCCCTATAGAGTCAGAGGCAATTAAGAGATGCTTCTTAGGAGTCCGTAACATACAGATGTAATGGAATTAATTGGGTTGGTTTGGTTTCCATCCAGAAAGTAGCACTTTGTGCTTTTAGGTTCAATATTATTACTGCGTATTACTTCAACAAACAAGCCAACTTCCAACTGCCAAGCCAACCATGGCACTGTTGAACTTCTCTAGGCAAAATGAGATCATTTAGATCCACACCTTCAGGTTTTCAAGTTTGACTCAGACAAAGTGTCAAAAGCTGTCATGTTCTGTACAATAAGAGTTTTGAACAAGCATGGCTATTCCGCAAAACACCTGTTCAAAACACAACTAGATAATATTAGAGTCACATCAGAGACCAAGCCATCTCATAGCAAATAGCTGTGTTCATTCTCTTGTGGCATTTGCAGTATCCCCACTATTCCCACTGATCCTTGCCACCATCCAAAGAGCAAACGAGCATCTTTGTAGTTTACAGATACTTGGTACTGCTTTCTCTGTAATTCTGCAGAATGGTAGACTAGTCAGAAGAAACTGGCGTGTGATAGTAATTATGACTTTGATCTTGGGTGAGATGCAATTCTCAACATAAACTTTAATCTTTTCCTACCAAATACTTACATGAAAATTCAAATCATTTTGGCAAGCTGAGCTAAGGGGGATGGGGCATCACTTCTGTTACTGTGTAACAAGGACAAACAAAAATAGGGAGTGGATGTTGTTTCCCTGGCAGGACTACGCCCTGGAACATGTCTCACACAGATCAGAGCATGCTAATGCCACGTAATGAAAATACACAGCAATGAAACACCCGACATTAGTATTTAGTAAAATCCCTTCCAAAAATGATACTTGGTTTAACCAGAAGTTAAAGGAAACAGGTTTGTTATTCTTCTCATGCTGGGAGGGCTCTATTTGTAGTATGAAAGAATTGTTAAGTAATGTATTAAAATACTAGGAACCAGGATCTGAAGCAAACATTGACCCAGATCAGAGCACTGTTAAAGACTACTACAGCACACCCTGGTTTAGAAGGAGCATTCTTTACAGGTTGGAATAGCTCTTATTATATGAATTGTTATACCACTAAAAAAGTATCAAAAGACACTTTCATTAAAAAAAAAAAAAAAAAAAAAAAGAAAAAAAATANAAAAAAAAAAGGAAGAAAATTTAAAGTGCAGTGCAGTATGTCAATTCTGGAAAGAAATCCAATGAGGAAACGCTACAGGCATGCTGAAAATAATTACTGGAGACAACAGGAGGGACTGCACTGAGAGGCTGAGAGAGCACAGGGAAGTGGGTCTAAGGGGGCCACTCGGCACTGCCCGGGCCTCCCCCAGGGTATAACAACGTGTAAGTAAAAGTCACAAGATAAAATGGTTGAACGTGACATTTTCATTAAATCGGAGAGTGTACATCATGCTGCCACATACTGACCTATGTGCAAATACATACTGGTCTCCTGCATGGCAGTTGTGAATCTGCTTCCTGCTCCATGTCTTCTGTAATTTTTATCTAGAGAAAAAATGGCCCTGGATTTCATTTCCTTACTACATAAAGGTGTAAACTTTGTTTTTAAGAAAACTTAGTGCCTATTCTGAAAAAGGTATCTAGACTCTTTTCTGTGTAAAGAATGAAGCGAGTTTCTTGGATTAGTGTAATCTTAAATTGTTGTAATTCTGGATTTAAATTATTTTACCTAATGAAGTCCAATGGCATGGATTTAAATGTCACATCTCAGACTGCAGCTGCCAGTGAGGCTGTCTGTGAAGCTTATAAACATGTCAGTAACACTGGACAGATTCTTTCAACAGAACAATGGATTTGGTTTTGTAGGGATAAAGTGATGTTAAGTTTAACTGAGATTTAATAGTAATTGGAAAGCACTAGCTGTATAGCTTAATACATTTCATCATTCATACCAAAATACGACTTTTACAGAAGAGTCAAACAAGCATTTGGGACTAAGTACTCTTTAATCTTAAAGGGAGAAATATTGGTATTTTACTTGCTGTGCCAGACAATTAAGTCACATATTGGTAAACAATCTGAAATTTATTTTGAAAATGATGAATTCATAACTTTACAGTTGCAACCACAGCTGTAGCAGTAGTCACAATTACAACCTTTTCTGCATATTCACCGCACTCAACACAAAGTATAAACAACTTTAAGGAAAATGCAACCTTATGTTATTCACAATGGCTTTTACCTGGTGGATCCCAAATACAAAAAATGCCCTTTGACTTAGTTTTTGTATTTTAGCAATGAAAAAATTCCTAACCCTCACTCTCCGATTTAAAGAGGGAGTAGATGTGCCCAAGATTCCATGTTAAGGCACAGTTTATGTGCAACACAATGATGCAGTTATATTACGTACTGTAAGGTATTTAAACTGTGAAATATTGGTAAAAATCCTTATGATACAACAAAACATTGTAAATATAGTAGAATGGCAGTTGAGTCAGTCCTTCAGATCTCAATCATTAGTCATGGGGCTGCATATTCAGTGCTTACCATTGCTATTCACCTCTATATTTAAACAACTTTTATGTACCAGGTTATACAATTTATGTGCTAAAAGACAGCTAGTCTTTCATTTGACAGAAGCAACATATCAGATACTGATGGAAGATTATTTCAAAAACTATGAATTTTAACTTCTGAAACCCAATTCTTCTCCAAGCTCTGTGGAGTTAAACAAAAGAAAATCACTTTCCAGAAAATATCTGCAGAAAGTAAAACATTCTGCTCCAGCATCCAAGTATGTACAAAAATGGAGGGCTTTAGGTTACAAAACAGCTAAGTGTTCCTCTCCCTCCACCATTCCCCTACTCCAATTTATTCTTACACCAGAAACCCTGTAATAATACTCTAGAACATTCCCAGAATGAATTTTATCTGTTTAAAGAGAGAGGAAAAACAACCTTGCATTCTTTTATTTCTAATCGCCATTCCACTTTTCCAGCATGACAGCATTGTTATTTCTAGTCAAGTGAGGGTATGGCTTACCTCTATGTTGAGGATTGTTTTGACAGGATCTGATAAATAGAGATGTGGTATTATTTCCAGTTTTACAAAAGTTCCTATTGAAATAATTCTGCCAATTTTTAATTGCAGCTTCTTTACATTTTGTATAATTATAAGGATTTTAAATAGATTTTAAAATTTATTTTAAAGCAGCAGCAAAAAAATGTAACAACATGAAGTAGATTTCTGTGTATGTGCCACCAATTAACTAATAAAGNGAGCACAGATTTAGTAAATAGAAATATATATTCATGGGTATTTACTTCTGGTCTGTCATACTATATGCATATTTATAACTAATACAAAATGTAAAAGGAAAACCAGTATTTTAAATATACATAGCATAGTTAAATAATTTCAATAAATTTACTGTTTGTTCCTTTACAAANCTACAGGTAATTCTAAGAATTATTAATACAAATTATAAATAAGCATAATATTTTCCTTATAATTAAACTTCATGCTATACACAGCTTTAAAGTTTAAATATTCTTAGTATTCTATTGCCATAACTGTTTTTCCATTCGAGCACAGATTTAGTAAATAGAAATATATATTCATGGGTATTTACTTCTGGTCTGTCATACTATATGCATATTTATAACTAATACAAAATGTAAAAGGAAAACCAGTATTTTAAATATACATAGCATAGTTAAATAATTTCAATAAATTTACTGTTTGTTCCTTTACAAACATTTTTTTTTAAATAAAAAAAA